>MU762720.1:7827-18953 GCA_026770625.1 Nicotiana glauca
CAAAGCGACGTCGTTTGGATAAAAGGAGGCCTGATCTGAGCCGTCCATTTGATTTGATCAACGGCTCGAGATAGAAACGCCAATACGGCGTTGTTTGGAGGCGTCTATGAGAGACCTGGTCTTAGACCGGGTCACTGATATGTTTGGGCCTGGTTTTGGCCCGGTTTAGCTGGCCCAGTCCGATTTTCTCTTCATTTTTTTCCATCTCTTTATTTTCTTTATCTTTTAGTCAAACTATTTATTAAAATCCTAAATCACAAAAATATTAATTAACTTCTAATTGTGGAACTGAATCCCAAATGCAACATTTTTGTATTTTTTTAACTAGTTTAAACACATGAGCATGCCCACACAAATGCAAACAAAAAATAAGAAAAATAACAACAAAATCCGCAAAAAATTGCAAACAACAAAAAGGCTATTTTCTTTTGGTATTTTGGAAGTAATTTTTGGTAGGGCAAAAATCACGTGCTCACACTTATGTAGAAATAAATTGCTATCAACTCTCAAATTCAAGGGATGATCTCGAATACTAGAATTGACTTCATGATTCGATTACTAGTCACTCTAGATAGCTTCACATGACTGATTATGCCAAATCTATGTGATATATGAAATTGAAGTAGTATGTTCGAATGCGTATATGGGCGGAATCAGATAGTAAATGTCCACAATTGTCGAATTATCCCATTAGGTTTGATAGTGTAACTTAGCTAGTGGTATTTTATTCAATACACTCAGAATAATACAATGATTATTTCAAATGACTGCTTGATGAAATCGGAGAGCACCTTGGCCTGTTTAACAAATTGAGCTTAACAGCTCATTGTTGAGAGTGTAGGATCAATTAGGCCAATTTTCCTAGTTAGTTTTCATTTTGATCAGACTATTAATCCCTCTAAATGGTGCTTCATCTTTGTTTTGGTGTGGGCTCAACAATAGTATCACAGCCGCCCAGGCCAATCTTTGTTTACGTTGGAAGGCTCGACATGGGTTTAAGACACCCAAATGCCTGGGCCTATCTTTTCTTCTGCGGGGCCCTCAGTAATTGATCAAAGATAAAATATTTATAATTCAGGACGGGCTATTTAGTGAATTTCACGGCTTTCCCGCAAGTTAATAATACGCTAGTCGCTTTAGGGCCGTCATTAAATAATTTTACCTTCCTAAATGCGGGTGCACATTTATGTGACCCAAATCCAAATCTCAACAGAGTCGAAATGTGTTAACAACCACGGGTGCATTGATTGCGATGTGGTTCGAGATGCGTTTTCACGACGTTGCAATTCTATTAAATAATAATAATAAAAACGGTCGAAAGTTAATAAAAGCATATAAGTTATAACATGTATTAAAATCATATATTTAGCCATTACAATGATTTAAGCGACCGTGCTAGAACCACGGGATCCGGGGGTGCCTAACACCTTCCCTCGGGTCAATAGAATTCCTTACTTAGAATTTCTGGCTCGCAGACTTCATTCGAAAAGTCGAATATTTTCCTCGAATTGGGATTCAAGATAAACTGGTGACTTGGGATACCAAAATCCAAACCTCTTCCAAATGGCGACTCTGAAATAAATAAATAATCTCATTTCGAATAATGTCACTTAAATTGGAAAAACTCCCATATACCATACCTTTGAGGGTGGTGCGTAAAAAGGAGGTGTGACAGCTCTGGCGACTCTGCTGGGGACAAGAACCCAGAACGTTTTGTTCAGGGTTCAGAATTCGAGCTTAGATAAATTGTTGTATTTGGTTATATCTGATTTTCCTACATGTTTCATGCTTAATGTGCAAAATATTTACCGCTTTGATATTATCTGAAATGTACATAAATTGTGCCGAAATCTTTCTCTTATCACCTCCGGGGATGTGCTTACTGGTTGAGACTCCCTATTCTGTTAGTGTCAATACCTTGAAATAAGAAAGAGGCCGGACAAGTTACTAAGCCGGATGACCTTTTGGTTCCCGGTACGTAGCCCCCTCCTCGACTCGAGTTGTCCGCTCGAGTACATAGTCTAGAACATATACCTAGGTTTTGAACTTAGAATAACTTGACTCCATGCCGGATCCCTAGTAGGAGCGCTTATCTGCATCACGTGCATTTGACTTAGGGGACTCAACACAGGGATTGGTTCCGTCTAGGGCAGGTAACCGGAAATAAAACGACCACCATGATGCATTTCACGCATTGCATTTATTTGTTTCGGGCCCGCATGCTGACCGGCTTTTGAACGTCGAGAATTTTGTGAAATCGAGAAAAAGAGAAAAAGAGAAAAAGAGAGAAATAACAGTGTAAAGAATTAATTATTTAGTTTTAGAAAATGCCCAAATGCTGTCGAAGCTCTGCCAAATTTTCAAAAAAAAATGGAAAATTTTTGTTTTTAATAGTGTGTCTTACTAAAAGCAAAGAAAAAGAAATGAGTATTTATTTAGTTTGGAAAAATAGGTTATTTTATTGTTTATTGAAAATGAAAAAAAGAGTCGTTATTTTATCCTGTTTCAAAAATAGAAAATAGTTTGTCTTGCCATGAAAAACGAAAAAAAAGAGTCTTGCTTTTTGCTTATGAAATCCCAAAAATAAAAAAAAAGAGTCTTGTTTTAAAGTAGTTCGTTAATTGGCAGAACTACACTGGTTTGATTCTCACCGGATGTGAGATACGTAGGCAACCCTAATCGGGTCCAACTTTACCTTTTGCAAAATAGCCAAAAAAAATGTCAAATTTTAAGTCGGGTGATGCCGTTCTTGTCAAAAATAGCCTAATATTTCCGAAAGGGGCGCCGGAAGGCTAATTTTGCATAAACGGCCGCTTTGGACGTGTTTTGATTTTTGACCCTCACAACCTTAAAATCTTCGTCCCCGAGGCGCTGAAAGGCTGTGTTTGCAATACCGGGTCTTTTTATTTTTTGGAAAAACAAGAGAAGAGTCGTAAATAAGTCGAGTAAGGCCGTTTGACATAAATAGCCGAATGTTCCCGAAAGGAACGTCGGAAGGCTGACCTTGCAAAAACAGCCATTTTTGGTCAATTTTTTATTTTCGACCGATTGACTCACACAACCTTAAAATCTTTTAGAGTGCTGAAAGGCCGTGTTTGAAAATCGAGTCTTTCATTTCTGAAAAAATAATAAATAAATAAAAAAAATAGTTCGTTTTATTCCAAGTCGAATAAAAATTTTCTTTTTCTTTTGTTTGATCACCTTAAAAATGTGCAGGATGAGCACGATGCAAAATGTACCTTTTTCAATAATGACCAAAATCCCTTTTGAGTTGCGATTATGGTGGAATGACCTAGGCAAGGAAGGGCAAGATGAGGTGAAGAAGTATCTGAAAGATCTTACGGGTTTATTAGACATCCAGCCTCTGGGAGATATTATCAGAGCACTGGTCACCTTTTGGGATTCGGCACATAATGTATTTCATTTCTCAGACTTTGAGCTCACCCTAACTTTGGAGGAAATAGCCGGGTACATCGGAAATGATGAAGCCCCGTTAAGGTTCAAATACTTGGTTGCTCCCACGGCCGTCACTGCGCACCGATTTTTAGATTCATTGAAGATACCCCGAACAATGCACAATCCAGATCTTGCAAAGGGTTTTTACAGTTTGCGCTTCATATACGATAGATACGGCCATGTGGGCGGGTTCAATAAGCCAGATATCAAGCTATGCAGTAGAAATAACCGTCAGAAGTGGGATAAACACAGGCGGGTGGCTTTTATGATAGCTTTTTTGGGCCTTGTAGTGTTCCCAATAAAAGACGGGAATATTGATATGAAAGTAGCTGGGGTCGTCAGTACCTTGCTCACCCAAGATAAAAGCACTCTTGCGCCTATGATTGTGGCTGACATCTTCCGGTCCCTCACTGTTTGCAAAGCCGGGGGCAACTTTTTTGAGGGATGTAACTTGTTATTACAAATGTGGATGACCGAGCATTTATGCCACCACTCCCAGCTCTTGAGTTATGGTTCACCTGAGAAAACTTGCGCGGGAGAGTTTTACACAAGAATCAAAGGGGCTAGTCTACCTGAGGGAGTCACATCGTGGACGTCATTATTCCGGACTCTCACTGCCTGCCGAATCCAGTGGACACTTGGATGGTTGCCTGTTGAGGAGATCTTATATATGCCAGCAGCCGGGCCACACTTTCTGTTGATGGGACTTAAAAGCATCCAGCCCTATGCACCATATCGGGTTCTTAGGCAACTCAGGAGGTATCAAGTAGTGCCGAAAGATGAATATCTGAGTACCCAAGTGGTTGAAATTAGTCCTGACGGTCGGTTCCCCGAAGGAGAAGTTCGCCAGATCTGGAGCGAGTGTCAACATTTGGCGGCAAACACTTGTGTATTGGATAGGGCTAAAGGGGAAGTTTCCCCTGGGTATCATGCGTGGTTCAAAGGTGACGTGTCATACGGGAGACCAGCTAAAAGGCCTCATCTCAAAGATTTTGCCGAGTCATCCCAGGAATAATGGGATTGGTTGGCAAAGGAAGAGGGTTACCGGGTTGAAATCGGGAAGCTGGAACAACAAGTTGAAAGTCTGAAATTCGAAAACAGTGTGCAAGTTGCTGCAGATCAGGGTGAAAAGAACAGATTGGCCCGAGAAAATGAGGAGTTTAGGGCCCAAATCTAGAATTTGAGAATAACCGCTGATAAACAACCGAGAAGTCGATCAGATGAACGATTGATAAAAGGGCTGGAAAATGAAGTCAGGGAATGTCGGGATGAGTTGGAAAAATCTGAGAATATCATGGCAGAGCTCAAAGAACAGTGGGCCACAAGAGTAGATGAGCGTTGCCAGCACTTGAATCAATTGAAATGGGACCACGAAAAAATTGTTGCCAATCTGAGGAGAAAGGTGGCTGCCCTTGAATGTAAAGCAGTTAAGCAGGCTAGAGATTCTGAGATTGAAAGTGGACATTGTTACAACCTGTTAGCCCAAATGGAGGTAGAAGTGCAGCAGCTGTAGAATCAACACCTGCAGGATTCTCAGGCGTTAAAAACATGCAGTAATCAGATAAAGCGTTTACTTATAGAAAAGAAGCAAACAAGAGACAGGATTAGAGCCATTGCTCACGCCATTTTCAGGAGATGTCGGGCTTGTGAAGACATGACCCATACTACTTTTATCTCAGCAGTGATGATCTATGTGAAGCGGGCCATGAATGAATTAGAGCAACTTGAAAGGGATTTGGAACCTAGGTCCGCGGCAAGGCCGAACGATGCCCCGCGGGCACCCATATTTGAAGCTTTAGAGTATGCATAGTTCGTGTCTGAATTTTTCCTATTTTTGGGTCTGTTGTCTATTTATCTATTGTTGTTGCACGTCATAGTATGTCCGTAGTGTTGGAGTTTGTATTTGGTCTTAGCTGGCACCTGTTGTTTTCTGCAAAAGTGTTCTAGTTTGTAATAGTTGTTTTAGTAATGAAAAATTGAAAATTCCAAAAAAAAAAATGTTTCTTTATTTTTCTTGTTTTGTTTGTCACGAACTATGCTGGTCTGATTCATGGGGGGCCGTGATACGTAGGCAATCTTCATCAGATTCGACCATAACCTTAAATAAGAGAAAAGGTTTGTAAAGTAAAATAAAAGAATGCAAGGGAAAGATAATAAAAGGGGAGCGTAAAGAAAGAAAAGAAAAGGGGAGCGTGAAGAGAAGCCGGAATGACGCATGCAACCAATGCAAAACATGTAGAAACCCCCTTAACTGTATAGGTGCATCACACCCCAATGTGAGATTACCTATCTGTTATTTGTTTCAAACTAACCGTTTGCTTGCGGCTACATCCAGGTTTTATAGAAAGGTGGTTGGTTGTGTGGTAGTCTGGCCTCACATTCATACTTTACGAGGTCGAAAGGAAGTGTTCATCCACCCGTCACAAAGTCGAAAGGAAGTGTTCACACTTACTTCACAAGGTCGAAAGGGAGTGTAGAAATGTCTTCAGAAATTTCTCTACCAACGATTCCTATTTTAGAGGAGAGTTCAATCCCTGCCATCCCAACTTATGAATCAGCTACTGCTGAGGAAAACAGAATCCTGCGTCTCCGCATGTTGGAGATGTTGGACGACTGGAACAATGGAAGAAAGCCGCCAAGTGTGATCCCTGGATTCCCCGAGCTGTTTGCTAGGGCAAGTGGGACTTCCAACGTCCCCGTAAGTTATCCAACTACCCCATTCGGGTATCCTACCATTTCAGCTCACTCCGCTGGATCACCCTCTGAGTCTTATCCCCGGGTGTCAGCGACAGACATGGCTACGAACATATTCACTGCACCGCCTTGTCCAACTGCGGCACAACCCGCTATACACAGGCCTAATTTTGACTCATCTTCATTCACATTCCAAGCACCATCTTTCTCGTTGGAACCTACCCAGTTTACCACCAACGCTTACCCTCAGCAGCCTCGATACGAGCTTACGCCTGGGCAAGACCAAAATCCCAGAGCACCCGAGCAGGATGACATGGCTAAGAGAATGAGAAGCCTCGAACAGAACTTAAAGAACATGCAAGGGTTGAGCGGGCAGAAGAGTGTCTCCTACGCAGATTTGTGTATGTTCCCGCATGTCCATTTGCCGTCAGGGTTCAAAACACCAAAATTTGAAAAGTATGACGGGCACGGCGACCCCATTGCTCATTTGAAGAAGTATTGCAATCAGTTACGGGGAGCCGGTGGCAGGGAAGAATTATTGATGGCATATTTCGGGGAAAGCTTAATCGGTATTGCTTCAGAATGGTATATGGATCAGGATATCTCACATTGGCATATCTAGGATGATCTTGCCCGAGACTTTGTTCTACCGTTTCAATACAACATAGACATTGCGTCGGATAGGAACTCTCTGACGAATCTAAAGAAGAAATCCTCAGAAAATTTCAGAGAATATGCAATTAAGTGGCGCGAACAAGCTTCACGAGTGAAACCTCCAATGGATGAGATAGATATGGTCACTGTCTTCCTGCAAGCCCAAGAGCCCGATTACTTCCAGAATATGATGTCGGCCATGGGAAAACCTTTTGCAGAAGCAATTAAAATCGGTGAAATGGTTGAAAATGGGTTGAAAACAGGTCGAATTTTGAGCCAATCCGCTATCAGAGCTACCTCCCAAGCCATTCAGGGTGGGTGTGGAGGAGTAGCGAGGGGAAAGAAGAAGGAAGAAACGTCCATGGCGGCGACAGATGCAAGAAAATACCATACCCCTAGGTCTCTTTTTCCGGAAAAACCCCCGCAGCACTACTACCCCCACCAAGATATGGCCTATACTCCTCAGCCCTACATGGTCATGAATGCTCAACCTTATGGCCGACCACCGCAACAAGCCAACCGAAACCAAGCTCCACTTCCTAGAAATCAGCCTCCTTACCGAAACCATTATAATCCCCAACCACCCCAGAATAACTTCCGTCCTCAGGAACCACCCAGGAGACAGACTTTCACACCCATTGGTGAACCATATTCTACCCTATTCCCAAAGCTTGTCCAGATGGGTTTCCTGCAGCCAGTCCCTCAAACAAGACAAAATCCAGCATCGCCTGCTTACAGAGCCGGTGTCAGGTGTGCTTATCATTCAGGGGCGGAAGGGCATGATACCAATGATTGTTGGACCCTAAAAAGGGCAGTGGAGAACTTGATAGAACAAGGGAAAATAGTGTTAAGGGACGAGGAGGTCCCAAATGTGACTAACAATCCGCTGCCCGCTCACAATAATGGGCCGGTGATTGGGATGATCTGTGAGGACAAAGAGTTCGATCCCGCATTGAAAGCTATAATTGCCATTGTTGATGCCGAAAGAAAGCCTACAGCAACCCCGAAGCAAGAGAAAGGGGAAAAGAAGACTAAAACTGCCAAGGCTGAGCTTGAAAAGAAGGTTGAAACAAAGACAGAGACGAGGGTGCCTCCGAAAAATGGGGTTCTCTATATTCCACGAGGTCGCTTAGAGGAGCCACAGAGATTCGAAATGAAAAGGGGAATACCGATGTATATGCCGAAAGAAGCCTATGTGATCCGGGGGACGATTAAACTGCCTCGTCTGAATGAGCCAGTTGTTATCGGACGCGTGCCACAAAAGCCAATAACGGACCCGTCTGCGGTGCCATGGAATTATCAATGGACGTTGGTTACATACAAAGGCAAAGAAATCACAGGAGAACTTCCGGGAAATACTTCTGCTGGAAAATATTCAGACATACAAGAAGTGAACAATGCCACACGGAAGCGCTTCCCACCCAAGAAGCCTGTAAGCGTTGAAGAAGCAGAGGCTTTCTTCCAAAAAATGGAGATGCCTAATTTTGAGGTGGTGGATCAGTTGCGCAAGTACCCTAAACATGTGTCTATGCTATCTTTGCTAATGAGGTCTGCCGAGCGTCACAAAATCTTGCTGAAAACCTTGAATGAAGCGTATGTGCCGGCTGAGACTTCAGTCGAACAACTCGAAAGAATGATGGAAAGGTTCTTTGCGGTTAATCAAATTTCTTTTAGTAAGAACGATTTGCTTCGGGAGGGAGCGACCCACAACAAGGACTTACATCTGACAGTCAAGTGTGAAGACTACTACGTCAAACGAGTAATGTTCGATGGGGGTTCGGGTGTTGACATTTGCCCACTCTCCACGCTGCAGAGAATGGAAATTGGGACCGAAAGGATTTGCCCCAATAAATTTTGTGTAAGAGCCTTTGATGGCATCAAGAGAGATACCTTTGGAGAAATAGACCTGATATTGACTATCGGGCCAGTGGATTTTGAAGTAACTTTCCAGGCGTTGGATATGGACACGTCTTACAACTTTCTCCTCGGAAGACCTTGGATCCATGCTGCAGGGGCTGTACCCTCCACTCTCCACCAAATGGTGAAGTTCGAGTATGAAGATCGGGAAATTGTGGTCCACGGAGAAGACGGACAGTCTATTTATCGGGACCCATCCATCCCATGTCTCGAAGTAAGAGAGGGAAGTGAGCACATAGTTTATCAGGCTTTCGAAGTTGTATTGGCAGAGCAATATAAAGAAGGGAGCCCTAGCCCCCAACCTTTCTTGTCTAATGCTTCAATCATGGTTGCTAAAGAAATGATCCGACGGGGATTCAAACCGGGAAAAGGACTTGGAAAATCACTACAAGGAATAGCTGAACCTATCACCCTGCCTTCAACTGAGAAATTCTTTGGGATAGGCTTCCACCACACCCCATGTGATGAAGAGTGGGCGAATAAGAGAAAGAACAAGGGATGGGATTTACCTCAACCACTGACACACTTGTACGAGACCTTCGTCAGCCTAAGGTATGATGAAGCAGAAGAAGATGAGGCTTTTACAGCCGAATAGATTGAGGAAATATGTGGGGCGATGGGAGAAATGCTTTATGAAACCCACATGGTTCGGCTGAGAGAAGGCACAAGCACCACTGAGGTGCTATACATGGGGCCAAATGCTAATCTTCAAAATTGGAAGGCTACACCATTCCCAGTCAGGCGGGAGTCCGGGTAGACTTGTCCTGCCACCTTTCCTGCATCACGAGTTATCCCAGGGTGTAACTCGGATGTTTTCTTTAGTTTCCTGTTTTAATTTCCGGAGATGTAAACTATTTTATCTTCCCAATTCCAAGGAATAAAATCAGTATTTCATCATTTTATTTTTTTCTTTATTCTTTCTGATTTTTGCTATTTTTCTTTTATCTTTTATTTTTAGTTATAATAATGCGGCTTTAAATAATATGACATGCTTGCGGACTTCACGCCCAGATCCAAACACGCTGTCTAATTGTGAAATAATGAACCAAGAATCGGAATATGATGAAGAAGAGGCTTTTAGGGAAATAAATCGAGAACTGGAACACTTTGAGAATAAACCTAAGCCGAATTTGAATGACACAGAACCGGTTAATTTGGGAACCTCTAAAGAAATTCGAGAGACCAAAATAAGCATTCACACATATGAGAAAATACAGGATGCAATAATTCAACTCTTGTTTGAGTTTAAAGATGTGTTTGCTTGGTCATACGATGACATACCAGGATTAGGTGTTGATCTAGTGGTGCATAAATTGCCAACCTACCCTGATTGTCCCCCAGTTCAACAGAAATAGAGGAAGTTCAAGACTGATATCAGTGATAAGATCAAAGAAGAAATCACGAAGCAGTTGAAAATAGGGGTAATCCGGGTGGTCCAGTATACTACGTGGTTGGCTAATGTAGTTCCTGTGCCGAAGAAAGATGGGAAAACTCGGGTGTGTGTGGATTACCGAGATTTGAATAGGGCAAGTCCCAAAGATAACTTCCCCTTGCCCAGCATCCACATCCTTGTTGATAACTATGCCAAACATGAGATACAGTCCTTCGTGGACTGTTACGCGGGATATCACCAGGTGTTGATGGATGAGGAAGATGCCGAGAAAAATCGATTTCACTGCACCTTGGGGCACTTACTGTTATCGAATTATGCCGTTTGGTTTAAAGAACACCGGGGCAACTTATATGAGGGCCATGACTGCCATTTTTTATGATATGATGCATCAAGAGATAGAGGTGTATGTAGACGACGTGATCATCAAGTCCAGGACTCAGGACGATCATGTTCGAGACTTGAGGAAGTTTTTCGAGAGGCTGCAAAAGTATGACCTGAAGCTGAATCCGGCTGAATGCGCCTTCGGAGTCCCATCAGGTAAACTTCTGGGCTTCATAGTCAGCAGGAAAGGTATCGAGTTAGATCCAACAAAGATAAAGGCTATCAGGGATCTGCCTCCTCCGAGGATAAAGAAAGACGTGATGAGTCTATTGGGCAGGTTAAACTAAATCAGCCGGTTCATCGCTCAACTGACTTCCACATGTGAGCCCATATTCAAGCTATTAAGGAAAGATGCAGCAATCAAATGGATAGCTGAGTGTCAAAAGGCTTTTGACAAGATCAAAGAATATCTTTCAAATCCTCCATTTTTGGTCCCGTCGGAGCAAGGGAGACCTCTGTTCTTGTATCTGACGGTCTTAGAAAATTCTTTTGGTTGTGTTCTTAGGCAGCAGGATGCAACTGGAAAGAAAGAGCAGGCGATCTATTACTTGAGCAAGAAGTTCACTGGTTATGAAGTCAAATACACTTTGTTGGAAAGAACGTGCTGTGCTTTGACATGGGTCGCTCAAAA
>MU762720.1:20877-60379 GCA_026770625.1 Nicotiana glauca
CTAAAAACCCGGTTGATGAGGAATACCAACCGTTGAGTACTTACTTTCCAGACGAGGAGGTAATCACAATAGAAGTAGTCCCTGAAGAAGCTCATGCTTGGAAAATGTTCTTTGATGGGGCCGTAAATGCCAAAGGTGTAGGAATTGGGGCAATCTTAATCTCGCCCACTGGTCAGCACTATCCGGCTACGGCCAGGCTCCGTTTCTTTTGCATGAACAATACGGCTGAGTATGAAGCCTGCATCATGGGCATAGACATGGCAATTGATCAAGATATTGAAGATTTACTAATTATGGGGGATTCTAATCTGATTATCCGGCAAGCCCAGGGTGAATGAGAGACCCGAGATGTCAAGCTTATTCCTTACCGACAACACGTGGAGGATCTCGGCAAGCGATTCAAATCAATAGAGTTCAGGTACATCCCGCGGTGTCACAATGAACTAGCTGATGAACTTGCCACTTTAGATTCAATGTTACCTTATCCAGGCAATGCCCACATCGATCCCTTGGAAATCCAAATCAGGGAAAGACACGGTTACTGTAATGTAATCGAGGCAGGACCAAATATCCAGCCATGGTACCACGATGTCAAGAGGTTTTTTAAAACATAAGAATACCCCGAACATGCTACTGAAGATCAAAAGAGAACTATTAGGCGGCATGCGAGTGGTTTCTTTTTGAGCGGTGAGGTCTTGTATAAAAGAACCCCGGATCTTAACATATTAAGATGTGTTGACACCGAGGAAACAGGAAGAATCATGCAGGAAGTACACGCAGGAGTGTGTGGACTTCATATGAACGGGTATGTCTTGGCCAAGAAAATCCTACGAGCCGGGTATTATTGGATAACTATGGAGAAAGACTGCTTCAGTTTCGTCCGAAAATGCTATCAGTGTCAGATACATGGAGATCTGATTCATGCACCTCCAAACGAGCTACATCCTATGTCAGTGCCGTGGCCTTTTGTCGCCTGGGGTATGGATGTCATTGGTCCGATTGAGCCAAAAGCTTCAAATGGGCACAAATTCATATTGGTCTCTATTGATTACTTCACAAAATGGGTCGAAGTTATCACTCTCAAATCAGTTACCAAAAAAACAGTGGTGGACTTTGTACATTCAAATCTTATCTGTCGTTTTGGGGTTCCTGCAACTATCATCACAGATAATGCGGCGAACTTGAATAGTCATTTGATGGAGGATGTATGCAAACATTTCAAAATAACGCATAGGAACTCCACTCCTTATCGGCCCAAAGCCAATGGCGCTGTTGAAGCAGCAAACAAAAACATCAAGAAGATTTTGAGAAAGACAATCCAGAGTTCCAGATAGCGGCATGAACAGTTACTTTTTGCCTTACTAGGATATCGCACCACAGTGCGCACATTAGTAGGAGCAACCCCGTACTTGTTGGTTTATGGGACCGAGGCTGTGATACCGGCAGAGGTAGAAATTCCTTCGTTCCGGACCATTGTTGAAGCAGAAATTGAAGATAGCGAATGGGTTAAGACTCGATTGGAGCAGTTGACCTTAATTGATGAAAAGCGAACGGCTGCGGTCTGTCACGGGCAGTTGTACCAACAAAGAATGGCCTGTGCTTACAACAAGAAAGTACGACCCAGGAATTTTGAAGTAGGTCAGCTAGTGTTAAGGCGCATTCTTCCCCATTACCAGGAAGCGAAAGGAAAATTCGCTCCTAATTGGAAGTGTCAGTATATCATCAGGAAGATATTTCCAAGAGGAGCGTTATATCTGGGTGATATTGAAGGAAATGATCTCGAAACAGCTGTGAATGTGAACGCAGTCAAAAGGTACTATGTCTGAGTCTGCTTCGTTGATGTCTTCGTGCATTTGAGAAGATGAAGGCTTTTATTCCCGCCACCCAAACACTATCAACCCTTTTTGCAAGCCCTTTTGAGCCAGTTGCATTTCTTTGGCTACCTTCTTTGGAATCCAAAAGCATTGTAAAAAAAATGATTTGCTTGAACTACGTTCTGACTTGATTCCGAAAGGATACGTAGGCAGCCTTCCTCTGGGGTTCAGTCACACCAAAACAAAAATCCAATTTTCCCCGAAGTTGAAACTAGGCATATGTTATAATGGTTTGACCATGAGCTCACCAAATGATTCCAAAGTTGTAATCCCGTCCACAATTCTTTTTACCCAAAACCGATTGCAAGTCCTTCGGGTCAATTGCCAAAGGCGGGGGAAAACTAAGAAATATCATTGTTGGAAGCCGATGCATTCTAAATTGAGAGAAATAAATGAGAGAGTCTTATCGGTGAAAACCTTCGGGCACCATGAGGCGACGGGAGTTAGAGAAACCAAAAATGAGAGAGCCTGTTTAGTGAAAACTCGCAAAGAGCACTATCGGGCGATGGTGAGAAGAGAAATGAGAGAGGCCGATTAGCGAAAACCCGCAAAAGGCACTGTCGGCCGAAAAAGGGAATATCTCATCACTAAAAGCCCTGGCAAGGTTCCCTGGTTCGGAAATGTGGATCAATGGGTTCATAAGAAGCTGGAAGTTGGTACGGGTCGGGCATCCAGTCCAAGAAGCATGTCATGTCCATTTGAAGTCAGCATGCACCCCAGATAAGTCCTTCTCTTCCCCCCGAAAGGGACGTTTCTATTTTTAAAATTCATCTTTCCACTCATTGTTTGCTTTTCCTTGAATCCCTTTCGGTTTAACCCTAAATTCCGAAATTGTTACAAAGAAAATGTGGCAGGACTGGTTTCACAGAGTTCCGTCTGGCAAGAGGCGAAGAAAATACACAGCCTCAGTGGCGCGTCAGTCCAATACCGATTGACCATGGTGGTTGATTGTTTCCAAAGTAAAAGACATTGGGAAAAAGAGAAAGTCAAAGGCAAAGGTCCTAAGAGCAGAATAAAGTAAAAAGGCCAGAGCCCACACGGGCAAGTCTTCATGAAGACCTAAAAGTTAATTTTGTCAAGTTTGAAAAGAATTTTCCTCTCAAGATCGGCAAGCAGCAAAGTTCTCAACGGAAATGTGACTGGGATCAAGCAATTGAGATGATCAAGGTCACAAAACCAACTATTGTTTCAACTAACAAATCGTTCTTTGTTGAAAACAGGTCTTGTTCAAAGCAACCATGCAAGATGCAAGGGCAACCCAAAAAGAAATGAAACGCGCAAGTGCTGAAACAACTCTGCAGTAGGGAATCAACCAAAAGGGAAGTTTCTCCGCTAATTCCTTCATGCGTTTTGCTTAAATAAAAGAAGAAAGTAAGAATAAAGTTAGAGAAGTTGAAGAAAGAAGAAAATAAAATAAAATGAAAACCCCAAAAGAAAAGCAAATCATGATAGCATAGGACCCCATTCCTTAAAAATCCTGGCGTAACCCGTGAATCTCCCTGGCATAACCCAATGAGCTTTTTCTTTCAAAATCCCGACCAAAAAACCGATGATTTTCCCGGCATAACCCGTGGACCCTTTCCGGTATAACCCGATGATTTTCCCGGCATAACCCGTGGACCTTTTCCGGCATAACCCGATGACCTTCCCGGCATAACCCGTGGACCTTTTCCAGCATAAACCGATGACTTTCCCGGCATAACTCGTGGATCTTTTCCGGCATAACCCGTGGACCTTTTCCGGCATAACCCGATGACCTTTCCGGCATAATCCGATGACCTTCCCGGCATAACCCGTGGACCTTTTCCGACATAACCCAATGACCTTCCCGGCATAACCCAATGACCTTTTCCGGCATAACCCGATGACTTTCCCGGCATAACCCGTGGACCTTTTCCGACATAACCCAATGACTTTCCCGGCATAACCCGTGGACCTTTTCCGGTATAACCCAATGATTTTCCCGGCATAACCCGTGGACCTTTTCCGGCATAACCGATGATTTTCCCGGCATAACCCGTGGACCTTTTCCGACATAACCCGATGACCTTCCCGACATAACACGTGGACTTTTCCGGCATAACCCGATGACCTTACCGACATAACCCGTGGACCTTTACCGGCACCCGATAACTTTCCCGGCATAACCCGTGGACCTTTTCCGGCATAACCCAATGACTTTTCCGACATAACCCGTGGACCTTTTCCGGCATAACCCAATGATTTTACCGGTATAACCCGTGGACCTTTTCCAGCATAACCCGATGATTTTCCTGGCATAACCCGTGGACCTTTTCCGGTATAACCCGATGACCTTTCCAGCATAACCCGTGGACTTTTCTGGCATAAACCGATGACCTTCCCGACATAACCCGTGGACCTTTCCCGGCATAACCCGATGACTTTTCCGGCATAACCCGTGGACCTTTTCTGGCATAACCCGATGACTTTCCCGGCCTAACCTGCGAACCTTTCCGACATAACCCGGCTATTTCCCAGCACAACCTGGATCCATTCACAAGGATACACAATACTGAATCGACTGCTTGAATATGTGTCACAACTAACTCACGAAATTTTCCTAGTGAAAACTGGGGCAGAAAATTTCGTTCATTTGTCTTTGACGTCTAAGCAGGGTTGACCTCGAGGCACAGGGTTCGAGATGACCTACAGAGTGAGTCTCAATCCAGAATAAAGAAAAGAAAAAAAAATAAAAAAACAAAAGAAGATGAGCTCAAATATCGTAGCAAACAAAGGCACGGATTGATCAAAATCTGATTGAAGTCACAAGCCCCGCCAATCCTATTCTGCTCAATGCCGCAGAAAGAAACAAACACCTACAACTCGCGAGCATCAAGGTTCAGATCGAAGTCTACGGCAAAATCAGCTAAGACTCAAGATCAAGTTTTCAAGAGAATTATAGATAGGAATCTTGTAACTCATAGTTGATAGGCATAGCTAGCTTAGTTACGATTTTCCTTTGATGTAATAAGGAGGTCAGTAAGCAGTAGCAGCAGCAGCAAAACAATAACAGTAAAACCACAGTTTCACGGTAGTCCCAGCTACCGAAACTTCCCGAACTTTATTGACCTGATTCCCTTTAGCCAGGGATATGTAGGAGGCCTCCCGAAGCAAAGGCTCGGTCAAACTCTTTCAAAATGCTTCACACGGGGTATTCGAACGGGCAAAAATCGCTCGTATCCGTTCATTTATCTTTGCGCGAAAACTCTTCGTGTTTCCGGGCAAAGAGGGGCAGCTGTGAGCACGTTATTTTTGCCCTATATGAGAATTGCTCCCAAAAACTCAAAATAAAATAGTTTGTGTTGTGTGTGATTTTTTGTGGATTTTTGTGTTATTTTTTTTTATTGTTTGCATTTGTCTGCGCGTGTTTATTTGTTAAATTAATATAAAATACAAAAATATATTGCATTTACATTTAGGATTTATTAGGAGTAATTAAGTTTTATTTTACAAAAATAAAAATCACAAAAATAATACACTTTACATTTTAGCATTTAAAGGTCTAGTTGTGTGATTTATTTTTAATTGATATTTAATTATGTGTGTTAATTGTTAGTAAAAGTTAATTAGTATTTTTATAAGTTAATTTAATTTTGTAATGTAATTTAGAATTTTGGTTTTTAATAAATTAGGAATTAAAAAGAAAAGAAGAGAATTGGAAAATAAAGAGAAACGGATTGGGCTGCTTCGAAACTTGACCAAATCCAGGCCCAAAGCACCCCTATACCCGGTCCAACTGACCAGGTTTATCAGATGGTCCAAACGACACCGTTTTGACATGTCAAATTTGAACCGTTGATCAAACAGATCGAACGACCCAGTTTCAGGTCTCAGATGGCCCAAACGACACCGTTTCAGTTATGTTGATCTGAACCATCCATTACTCTTTGATCTAACGGTCACGTGTTTCTCCCACAACCCGATCCGTTTAGCTCCGGTTCAACCCAGTCCCCACCGTCTACCAAACGACACCGTTTCTCTTAAATGAACAATCTCGACCGTTGATCTTGTTTGATCCAACGGCCAAGATCAAATCCTCTCTTTGGTATATAAGTTCAATATCATACCCCGCCCCCCAAGCCAGTACCCCCCTTCATTCGTCTCTCTAACCTCAGAGACCTCTCCTGTAGCTCCGCCCCCAGCCGCCGAGCTCCGCCCACCGAAAATCGCCTCACGGTGGTTCTGGTGGCCCAAACAACCCCATCTTCACACCATAGAACCGCCTCGCCTTCCTCTCCTCGAATCCACCCTTTATTTTCTTCAAATCATCCCCAACCTCTTCGAATATCAGATCGAAGAACTGATAGAAACCCCAACCCATCCAACAGCCACCAAATTTACATCCTATGACCCCTGGACCTCCCTCACCACTAGAAAACCTTTGGCTCCCTTCGAATCAAGCCCATACTCCTCGAATCTTGATTTCGAATCAAGAACCCTAGCCGCCACCACAAGACCCCAGCGGCGGCGCCGCTTCCCTTTGACTCCAAATCCACACCCCATTACCACTAGACCTCCCTCATCCCATAACCACCTCCATTTCCCTTCGAATATCACCCCAACTCTTCGAACAGTAAAGCATAAAAAAAAATCTGATTCTAATTCAAAGTTCGTACATGGTATGTGAGGATTTGTTTGGTTTGAATTGGAATTTAGCTCTGTGTTTTCATGTTGAAAACACACATGAAAACACACGGTTAAACTCTGTTTCAATCCAAATAAAAAAAAAGAGACGAAAGGCAGTTCGTGTTTGGTCCGCCATAATTTCCGGGTATTGTTTTCAATTCTCTTTTCTTTTATTTTTATCTGTTGGTTTTTGTTTCAATTTCATTGTTTCTTCTTCTCCTTCTTCATTTCTGTTTTGATTCTAGATTGAACCAAGTCAGTCTGTTCGTATGAGTCTAGTACGTCTCAATGTTAAATTGTTTAGTCTGTCCGAACGCTTAGTTTAGAGATTAGTTCATAGGATTGAATTGCTTGGTCAGTTTAAATTTCATAAATTTGTTTGTTTGTTTCTGGTTGTTATTTGCATCCGTTAATTACTGAATTAAAATGTTGAGATTAAGTGGGAAGCCATGTGTTGTCAGGCACGCCTGAGTTTAATATTCAGGTTGCCCTATATCCGTTTTATTTAATAACAAAAGACAGACAATAGTTGGTTTTCAGGGAATAACATGGGAAATACATTTTTAATGCGGCTGAGTGATAAAACAGGCTGGAAAAAGGGTTTTAGTTTGGATATAAAAGAGTGGGGGGAGGCAGTTGAAAGAGAGGGTGGCGAGTGATCAATTTTTGAGTGCTTAATCAGTTTTGAGAGCTAGAAAGTCAGTTTGAGAAAGAGTTGAGAGAGCTTTGGAGAGTGATCAATTCTTGCCTTCTTTTGTAATCCGTTGACAGAGAAATAGAGTCTATCTAGAAAGCAGTCTGAAAAGTAAAAGAAATAAACTTACTGTTCCATTGAAACAAGCCTATTGTTGGTCCATTTTTGGTTTAATCCAAGTTCAGCAGAGTCTATTGTGGGGTCAATTACTAGTTGTGGTGATTCTGTGATTTGCTGGGCTTTTATTTTGGTATTTTGGGTGCTTGTTGGTTCTGCTTCGTACTGTTATTGGTGTCACTGTTGTTTATCACTGCTGGTTGTTGATTTACCGTTGCTGATCTCCCCTCTTCTTATTGTGATTCAATTCCAGGTACACGTTTCTGCCTATTTCTGATGTAATCCTCCCATGAAATGGAAATGCAAAGGCTGCTTGATATCAATTGAAGTTTTCTATTTCATTAGCTCATTACTGCTATTAGCTCTAGGATTTAATTGACATATTGTTTTAGTGTGTCTGTACTGAACTAATTAGATGATCGATTTGTATAATAGTTGGACTGTCGATTTGTTTGGACTTTGTGATTTATCTGCCATCCCGATTCCAATACTTCAGCTTAGTATATAGTATAACAGGCTTATGTAGAAATAAATTGCTATCAACTCTCAGATTCAAGTGATGATCTCGAATACTAGAATTGACTTCATGATTCGATTATTAGTCACTCTAGATAGCTTCACATGACTGATTACGCCAAATCTATGTGATATATGAAATTGAAGTAGTATGTTCGAATGAGTATATGGGCGGAATCAGATAGTAAATGTCCACAATTGTCGAATTATCCCATTAGGTTTGATAGTGTAACTTAGCTAGTGGTATTTTATTCAATACACTCAGAATAATACAATGATTCTTTCAAATGACTGCTTGATGAAATCAGAGAGCACCTTGGCCTGTTTAACGAATTGAGCTTAATAGCTCATTGTTGAGAGTATAGGATCAATTAGGCCAATTTTCCTAATTAGTTTGCATTTTGATCAGACTATTAATCCCTCTAAATGGTGCTTCATCTTTGTTTTGGTGTAGGATCAACAATAGTATCACGGCCGCCCGGGCCAATCTTTGTTTACATTGGAAGGCTCGACATGGGTTTAAGACACCCAAATGCCTGGGCCTATCTTTTCTTCTGCGGGGCCCTCAGTAATTGATCAAAGATAAAACATTTATAATTCGGGACGGGCTATTTAGTGAATTTCACGGCTTTCCCCCAAGTTAATAATACGCTAGTCGCTTTAGGACCGTCATTAAATAATTTTACCTTCCTAAATGCGGGTGCACATTTATGTGACCCAAATCCAAATCTCAACAGAGTCGAAATGTATTAACAACCACGGGTGCATTGATTGCGACGTGGTTCGAGACGCGTTTTCACGACGTTGCAATTCTATTAAATAATAATAATAAAAACGGTCGAAAGTTAACAAAAGCATATAAGTTATAACATGTATTAAAATCAGATATTTAGCCATTACAATGATTTAAGCGACCGTGCTAGAACCACGGGATCCGGGGGTGCCTAACACCTTCCCTCGGGTCAACAGAATTCCTTACTTAGAATTTTTGGCTCGCAGACTTCATTCGGAAAGTCGAATATTTTCCTCGAATTGGGATTCAAGATAAACTGGTGACTTGAGACACCAAAAGCCAAACCTCTTCCAAGTGGCAACTCTGAAATAAATAAATGATCTCATTTCGAATAATATCACTTAAATTGGAAAAACTCCAATATACCGTACCTTTTGGGGTGGTGCGTAAAAAGGAGGTGTGACAGCAGTAAGTCTAGCAGATACAACCGGTCGACGGAAAGCTAATTGAGGAGCTCTGACGTGGCGAGTTCTCCCTATCCACAATAAACAAACGTTTGATGAATAAAGTCAAAACAAGGCAAAACAAAAAGGAAGTAGGGCCGCTATTTCACCAGTCAGGGGCCTGCGTCTGTGTCTCTCCCAACATGTGCGAATCCCCACAGTACGAGGAAGCACGACCTCGACCCATTCCCGGATCCTTTCCAAAGGAGGCGGCGACAGCTTTTTAGCTACAAAACATTAAAGCAAATGAGCGACTACAAACACAAGGCGTAAAGAAGGTCAAAACAGGGCATTTTTCCAGTTGAGGACGAGGACTTACGCGCAAAGTTCCAAACTTCTGGGAACTCGCTCGGGTCCGCCACAAGGTGCTCAGTTCGAATATAGAATTTTTTTTCAAAGAAGCGACGGTTGGTCCTGTCGTCCATCCTGACCACCAAGCCCCTCGACCCTCGGGGGCGCGCATGGATCATGGTGCCGCGGGTCTTTTGAGGAGCAAAGAGGCTAAGCACGTGCCTCAGAGTGACCTCCCTACCGGCTAGCTCCGCGTACTTGATAAACATAAGAACAACTTATAGAGATAAGGGGAAAGTTCGGCCGGACACACCTCATAATAATGGCAGAAGTCGACCACCAGCATTGGGAGCGGGAGTGTGTACCCCACTAGGAAGGGGTAAGCATAGAATGAACAATACCCTCAATGGTCGATCTGAAACCTATCCTCAGTCTTCGTAAGCGCGATCTTGACGTAGCGTGGAATACCCCACTGCTCCCGCATCCACGCTATCCCAACTTCCCCCATTGGAGAAGCAATATCCACCTGCTCCATGCCGCCTGGTGCGCCAAAATCCACCACCGGATTTCCCGGACGAGGCAGAACTTTATCGAGTGAAGGAACGTCTTCACATTCCATCAGCTCCAAGTCTTCAGTTGACTGAGCGGGATCCTCAACCACCGGAGGATTAGCCGGAAGATTACCGTGAGAAGACGTTCCTGCCATAATTGACTCACGAGTGAGAGAAAGAAGAGCTTTTATGGGAGAAACGAGGAAATCAATGATAATAGCGATCAAAAGAGGAGAGAAAAATGCGATTTAGCAGAAGGAAAGGTTTCTCAGGATTTCTCTCAAAAGAACAATGAATGTGCAAAAGGCAAATGACAAATCCTCTCTGTTTATAAGAAACAGATTCCGCCTTCACGAAACCCAATAGTCATCATTAATACATGACTGGGCACGAAGCGATTCAGTTTCACAGAAATGTGCGCCATTATGATCGACTGCACGAAACGGCGCTTCACTTACCAACCGATGTTTCAGTTCCGAAACAGTCGTAACGATGCGTAAACGGCGAAAGACGCCCCTGGGCCGTCTCGAAATTCTTAACGCCATTAATGAACGAAAGGCGAGTCCAACTCCTCCTGATTGCGCCATACAATTCGTCCGCTAAGGTCGGCACGGGCACGACCCCGACGAACGGAGGGACTAACTGTATTGGTAGAAATCTGACCATATGACAGCCACGGGGCCATCCCCGTCCTAATCAACTCACAACAAATGGTCAATGCAATTGACTTTTAACTGATTACAGTTGTTCTTGAGACAAAAAAGGGGGTTACGGCCCTTTTGCGACAGAAGGACGTCTCCTCGACCAAGCTACGACAATTCATGACCAACTCTTGGAGCTTGGAGCTATAAATACCAAGAAAGATAACCTTCAAAGAGGCTTCTTCTTCTACACTACTCCGAATACATAAAAATGGAGGAATATGCTCCATGAATAGGGCAACGAATAAGACAATTGTAAGGCCCTGAACCTCTTTAAGGAGAGGGAGGTCAAGCTATTACGATCAATAAAACCCTGTTTATATCATTCTCCAATTGATTATTCATATATCTCAATTTTGTCTTCTGGTTCAGTGATTAATTATGATTGACTATGATTTACCCTTGATTTATTTCAATTGATTTGCTCGGAAAGTATTCAATAGCTTTTGAGTCAAACAGGGCACAAGCTATCTTCACTAGAAACTTTTCTTGATTTGTCTCTTTATAAATCCATGGATTAAGTTCTTTTGAATTTTTCTATATTATTACGTTACCTTTGCTTGATTTCTTTTACGTTATTGTAGAATAGTTGATGCATCTATACTCTAGTCATCTTTCATTTTTTTGTAATTCATCACCATTTAAATAGTAAAAATATCTAAAGAGTTTTGCTAAATCCTATAAAAGAATGTATGTTATTGTATTTAACTGAATTTTATATGATATTTAAAAAAATACAATGAATTAACCGAATCATACCGATATCGAGGAAAAACCGACATTAATGATATGATTTCGAAAAGCTTAATTTTGAATATGAATAATCGAAAAATTTGTATATTATAAATTTTATAAAATAAATGGTCGAACGACAACCTTAGCCCCCACACAAAAATAAACCCCCTTTCGTTTTAATAGGTTTTATCAGAGGTTTAGCCTCCTCATTTACTTCACTCTGTTTTCTTTGACAAGTAACGTTGCTTTCTTCTAAAATCCCCAAATCAGCTCTGCTAGGGTTACGACGGAAGGAGGATTGGACAAAAGTTCCGATTGAATAGTGGTAATCTAATTCAAGGTAAGAATAATGTGCTTCTTGTTGTTTTTAGCTAACTTAATTAATTAGTATGGTGCTTTGCTTCTGTTACTATCTCGCTGTTGTTACTGCTTTTTCCATGTATTTTTCGTTACTTTATTTCCTTTGCTTTGTTTTATCGGAAACACTACCTCCCCCGACCTCATTTGTTGGGTTCCATTGGGTTTGTTGTTGTTGTTTAATTAGTTAGTATGGTTGAGATGTTTGATGTAGTTTGGCTTGTATATAGGTAGCTTAGCTTTATATATTTTGATGTAATCCCATTTTGTATTTAAGTATGAAGTGAGAAAAGTTGTGCTTGAGCTCCTATTCTACTCTCTTTTTCTACATTGCCATCTTGAGGCTTTGGATTGTGTCTTGCGTCAAGGAGATTTCCAACTCTACCTTTAAAAGTATTGCTTTTGATAAAAATAGGCTTTTGTTTTTGTCCTGTGCACCTTTAATAACCGTACTGATAACTGATGAATTTTTTTTTTTGTTTTTTCAGATTTAGGAGGCAGGAAAATGAGCAAGTCTTCTAAGAGATCAAGGGAAGTAGAGGAGAGTGAAAGCAACTCTGAGTTTGAGAATGATGAAATGTTGAATGAGATGTCGGATGATGTTAGTTTTTCTCACTTAGCTCACATTTATGTATTTCACTTAGCTCACATTTTTGCGTAAATAGTTTGCATGTGATATATATGTTTTTGATATGCTTAGGTTGAGAACTTTGATGAAGTCAACGACAGCGATCACAACAATGACTATAGTGACAGTGACGACGATGATGATGTTAACCATTACAACAACGAAGATGAAAGTGGAGAACAAGAGGAAGAGGAAGACGAGGAAGGAGATCTAGAAGAAGAAGAAGACCGAGAGAAACTGACTGAGGACCATAAAATTGCTGGAATCGAAGAACTTAAGAAAGAATATATGGAGCTTAAGCACAAGGAACAGTAAGTTCCTTTCTCTACCACATAGCTTAGTTATATGATATGTTATTTAAAGAAGCATTCGTTTCATGTCTGCATTTTTTAGAATTGTAGCTTCTATTTTGAACTCATAACCTACAAATTCATTTGATTTTTTCAATATAAAAAGGGATAACTGATTATTGAAATGACGTGAAGATTGGCAGTCTATAGTGTAAAATAATGTGAAAGTCACTTCTTTGGAAGAGGGATTAGGTACTGGTTGGTCCTTATGATAGGCGTTTCAACTGATGATGTGGTTTGACTTTTGAGCTCATAACCCATATTTGAACCACATGGTTCACATGTTGTTTTCAGCTAAGAACACATAACCCCTTGCTGCTTAAATACACAAGAGATAAAGTTATATGACCTTTGTTTTTTGATTATATTGCAAAGATTAGTTAAAAGATTGATGTAATAGCAATGACAAACTCCTTTTCTCTCTATAGGAATGAATATCATTACTGAAATTTGGTGAACGCCAGTATACTTACTAAAGTTAATATAGGTTTTTTCCCTCAAAAAAACGTTTATGTAGTTTGTGAAAAATTCTTCAGAAAGTAATGGCAGGACCAAGGTACATACTTACCTTTTCTTAAAATAAAATGAAATATAAGAGTCTGAACCAAGGTATGTTGGTAAATTGTTGTAAAACCACTAAGTTCTAGGTAGAAATGAAGTGCAAGCTTCTCCAAAGCGAAGCCTATAATTTGCTCTCTAATCTCATTAATGTTCTTAATATTCAAAACTCAGTCAAAGAGACACAAAGGTGTCAGGGCTAATGAATGATTCAAATTACAATTTATAAACTTGTTATTATCACTTGTTTAGTAATGGATTTAATCTATTAAGGTTACATCTGGCTAATATTAAAAAAAATTTCATCGTATGATCGTAATTTTATCAAAGCTTCGCCATAGTTTAACGCGTCTTTCTAATATTAAAGTAACTTGCATCATATTCTTATCAGGCTTAAGCCCAGTTCCCCTTATCAGTTCGGTTAGAGTCTTGGTGGTCATATAGTAAGAATAAAACATAACTAGTGTCAACAGTAAAACAAGTAGGAAGTACTTGCTATCTAAGATGTGTTCACTTTTGCGTACTATTGGTAGACATCTGATTTTGACAGTCATTGTGTACACAGAGATCTTTTGGGGAATCTGAAGCGCCATAAGGATGAGGATCTTCTCAAAGGACAAGCAGTTAGAAACCAGAAGGTATAGTGTACCAGATGGTGCAGATGATAGTCTTTAGTTTCATCTTTTTATGAGCGTGTATCTTTATTGTTTGTATACACACTTCCCATTGCTTCAATTATAAACGAAGTCCTGGTTACGGGGAACAGAAATGCCTACTGTGTGATTTGCAGTTATTTGCTTCCTCTGTTTTTTCCATAAATATCTATGTTGTATCTTCAATAAATATGTGATTGAGTTGCATATAGATGATACATCTTTTGCTTCTTGGTTTGTTAATTGCTGAGTTAATAGCTTTAGTGCTAATATCATTTACATGATTATTCCTTTAAAGTGACATGATTAATGATTGACTAGTGCTACTATCATATTTATGCTATTAACTTATTCCTTTTTCGTTTCCCTCTTTTAATTTCACAAAGGCACTCTGGGACAAGACACTTGAACTAAGGTTCTTGCTGCAAAAGGCTTTCTCAAACTCCAATAGACTTCCGCAGGTTCACTGGGTTACCATTTTGTTTCAACACAATGCAGTCATGATATTGACAAGTTGAACTTTAATGCATGTTTACTGCCTGCAGGAACCAATAAGATCTTCCTTTTGTGATTCTGAGGACAGAGTTAAAGATGCATATTCAGATCTACTTGCCTCCTCCAGAAAAACCTTGGATTCTATATTGGAATTGCAAGAGGTACAGTGAGAACAGTTATTTCTAGTAAAATTTGCTTTGAAGTAAAATAAGATTAGTATGCTTTTGTTTTGCTGGAAACCTAATCGTTGCTACTCCCTCCGTGGTCCCATTATGTGATAGAGTTTCCACTTTGGAATGTGCCCAGTTAATAATTGGTTGAATTTGCTTATTTAACCTGTTATTCAAAAACATTTTGCCATTTGGCAGGTACTACTCGAGAAGAATCCATCAATTACTCAATCAACGGACGGTATGACTTGTAGATTTGATTTTTCACACTCAAAGAGCTGCATCTACATGCAAATTTTGAGTGGTTAACGTTCTTTATTCTGATTTTTTTGAAAATCTGAATTTACTTTTTGAAATATCTTTTGTTTTGAGATGGTAATATATGATACTTTTTGAAATATCTAATAACAAAATATTGCTGAAAAGTAGAATTCAGCAAGATGATCTTTATCAAAATCTGATCCTTCAACTCGAGGTATTGACTAAGTGATTGAATAACCACTTTAAAGGATTCGGGGGTTTGCTTAAAAGCACCAAATTAGGCTTTATCTTGCAGCTCTAGATTGTGGTCTGAGTAAAGTTCTATAAGCCTCTGACTCTGTTTAAGTGAAAGAATTTCTGGAAATTGTTTGAAAAGTCACCACATTCAGCAATGTTGCCAACACTGGGAAACCAAGTCCCTGACTTTTTTTGCATAATTTTCAAGTTGAAGGGCCTAATGACCATCAATTTCCTCTTAGCTATTTGCTACAAAGACAACATAAACATACCTTTTGGGATTAACATATTCACTGGTTGATGTTTTCTGTAATTTTCTTTCCTGAAGTTAATTCTGGTAAAAGGTCGAAGCTTTCGGAAGATTCTGTTGAGTCAAATGGTGAAGTTGATGAAGATTGGCAGAAGATTTCTCAAATGCATTCAAGGTAAGAATGTTTAACTGAGGCTTATTAGTGCATTTGCTTGTTTTTTAGCTGTTGGTCAAATTCTTTTTCCCTTTTGAACTGAAGTTGGTCAAACTCTTCTTTTGCTTTAGATCATGATCTTAGTTTTTTTTGCTACAAGATACAAGATATACATGTTTTATATGACACATCAGGAGAAACTTCCAACCTTGAAACTGTTAACACTATGAAGACGAATGTGTTTTAGGCGTAAATTCAGCCAATAGAGCCGGTAGATGTTTATCTGTCCCGACTAACAAAAAATAAAAAAAGGTATTTGCAGGTGCCCCCACTATGGTGGCTAGGCATTTAAGGGGATTGACCTGTATTATTCCTGAAAGCTAAAAAGCCCGAAAACCTGTTAAGCAGAATATATGTTATTCTGGTCTGGGCTTCAAGTATCACCAATTAAATAAAGTGAGTTAAGGGCGTTGGAGTGGGGTACTGGGACCTATGATCTCTAAATAAAGTAGCAGAAGGTGGCCAAATTGTTTGTAAGCATTTCCTTGGTAAGTTCATTTGCATACCATAGAACACAAGCATTGGTATTATGGTGTATCCTAAGCTGGAGCACATCATTGGGAGAATGTGAATAGACAATACTTAATCCTCACAGTAACTTTTTGTGTTTTGTCGAATTTCAAATGAGCTTACATTTTAAATGCATAAACCCCAATTATGAGAATATAGTTAATGCAAGGGAAATGTTCGAATGCGAGGTGCATTTCTCTTTATGTTCTACACTCATCAAAAATCAAAATGAACAAGACACTGGTGCTGGAAGAATTTAAGTGGGAATAGGTAACCGGATCTGGTAGTTGCAATCTTCACTTAGTTCATTCTCGTCTTCCTTGCACACTTCACATATGAGTAGTGGAAAACCAATTTTTTTGTTCAATTATCTTACTTTTCTCTTCTTAGGTTGTATGTGTCTACTCCATGGATGTGTTTCTCGATCTGTATGATGTGTCTGAATGTGTAGTTCCCAAGAGCAATATAAGAATTGCACGTGACAGATATCTTAAACCTCTATTTGGATCATAATTTATCTTTTATTTTTTTTCCGCTGTCCCCAAGTATGTATGCATCTATGACATGTATCATGTATGCGACTGTCTGTCTGACATATCTGAATGTCTAGTTCTAGAGAGCTGAGAGCTAGATAAGAAAAATGTATATGTAAGTTTTCGTTTAATCTTGTACTCCCCCTCTCCTATTTTATATGACACTATACGAAGAATTTAGGATATTAATTTGACTTAATAATATGTTAGTCATAGTGCAGCACATCTTAAAGCAATGGTTGAGAAGTTAGTTGGCAGGGGAAAACATCAAATCACACTTCAAGTTAAAACTTGAATAGTTTTGTGACTTGGAATACTTGGAAGTATTGAAAATTGTAGGGAAGGTGTTTAACAAGCGTTAGTTGGGAAGTGGTTATGGAGATTTGGGTTAGAGGAGAATGCTCTATGGAGGGAGGTGATTGCGGAGAAATATGGGGTTTCGGAAGGGGGATGGAGGACCAAAAGAATTACACTTCCTTACTAGTGCAGCTTATGGAGTAATATCTTGAAAGGGTGGGAAGCGTTAATTAGGAATATATCACTTGGGGTGGGGGATGGGGGAAGAGTAAGCTTTTGGGGACAAAGACAACAACAACATACCCAGTATTATCCCACTGGGGAGGGTAGTGTGTATGCAGACCTTACCCCTACCTTATGAGGATTTTGGGAACAAAGATGGTGTGAAATAACACTTCGAATATCATATATGTTCAGGATTTTATGCCAAAATGATGTTGCATACAGAGGATATAAGGAGGAGAAACACATTGGGATTTGAGGTTAGGAGGAACTTACAAGATTGGGAGGTTGTAGAGTTACAGAGATTGACGGAGTTGCTCCACAAACAGAATATTTCACAGTTTAGCCATGGTGTTAGATGTGTTTTGTGGGGGGGGGGGGGGNTTCCTTATTCCTCAGTTTGCATTCCTAGAGTGCTGACAATTGTGTGTTTCTTTATATGGCTAGCTACGAGGGGAGTGATTCTAACGACTTAGAATTTGAGGAAAAGGAGAATTACATGTGTCAATTGGAGTTTCATGTGCAAGTGCTCGGGTAAAGATGTAGATCATCTACTTCACATTCTCAGATTGCATCTTGCTTATGGCATGAAGGGTGGGTTGGCCTGGTTAAATAAGTAATGTTCACCTGGACTTTCAGAAGGAGGAGAAGAAGATGCCAGGCTTGGGATGTCGCTCCACTTGCACTCATGTGGACTTTTTGGACAGAGAAATAGGAGGCGTTCGATGGAATAAAGAAGGTTTTTGTACGTTTTAGAAATAGCCGTTTTTGTACGTTTTAGAAATAGCCTCTTTTCTCTTATTATGTTTTGGTGCACCCATGAGATTCCCTTAAGCATAGATGATTGGGCGTCTTTCGTAGAGGAACCATATTATTTTGGGAGGTGTCTCTACTGTTTTGGTATACTTCTCGTATGCGGGTATTTATGCCCTTCATTAATGAATTCTTATTACCTTATACAAAAAGAAAATATTTTTATGACGTCCCAAAATAGACCGAGTGTCATAGAAATTTGGGATAGATAAGTATATGTTTTTTTTTTTGAATAAATGAGAGCTAATTAATACTTTGCTTTTACCATTTGATGTGAGCTAAATCAAATGTAAAGGGAAGGAACCTTGAACCCAACATAATCAAGATTGTTAAGCTGTGTTGGTTTTGTTAATTTAATTGTCTAATTCAGAGGGCAAAGGGTAGAGGCCAGGCTGCTGCGAATTAAAAAAGGGGTAGGGGACAGGCTGCTGGAAATGAGATTGCGGCTTTTGGGGGGTTGGAGGGTGGGTTGGGGTTTTTTTTGGGGTGGGGGGGATGATATATGGGGTTGTATGCCCTGGAACTGGTGTTGTAGATGACCTTTTTGATTGCTTTTATTCTAGTCATTGTTTCTCATAATCTGTTCCATTCTTCTATGCAGTTAGGTTAAATCCTGCTCCCGGTGAAGAATTTGTCCTAAGCCCCATTATTAATGTTGTTTTGGAGTCAGATTTTATGTACATCTATAGCAGTTAGGAACAAAATCTGCATAGTTACAAGTAACACAACTCCAAAATTAGGTTTCAGAACAGCTATTACTTTGCCCTTTTCCCGGCATTGCATTCTCATGCGATAGCCCCTTCTCCCTTTTCCTAAATAAATTGTCCTGTCGTTGGAAATTGATGTTGCTAATTCTTTTATGTCATAGGATGGCTGCTTTTAGGGACAAATCGATAGATAAATGGCAGAGAAAGACCCAGGTGACCTCTGGTGCTGCCGCAATCAAAGGCAAATTGCAAGCATTTAATCAGGTTTATTTCTGGGACTTGAAAGATGCTATGTACAGCAACAATCACAATGACTAGAATTAATATTCTGATACTGTACAGGACATTAGTCAACAAGTGGCCGGTTATATGAGGGATCCTAGCAAAATGATAAAAGGAATGCAGCAGAGCAGATCGGCAGTTGCACTATTTGGAACTGTAAGTCTCACTTCTTGAGTTGTTTTGAGAATGGCAGCTGAATTGTACACATGGATCTTGCTATTTTTCTTAATGTTCAGGACAGTTTTTTTTAGTTTTCGTTAGTATTGATTTATGTGGCTGCTTTTGTGCAGGCTTCAGATGCTACTGGGAATGGAGAGGTATCAGTGTTTTATTTATGCATTTTGTCATGTTTGGCCTGAATTGTGTTTGTCGTTGAAGTCAATTTGATATAAGATTAGATCAATAAATCTCCTTGTCAATGTGTTGCCTAGAAGAATCTAGGCATGCTAGTAGTGCTTCAGGTTTATCCACTTGGTACAACAGAGGAAATGGCCATTCTCCTTATGGGAAAATACATTAGTTTTTGTTTGAGAATTCTCTTGCATGGATTATTATTTCCTTAGAGAGAAAAACACATCCACTTATCCTTAACTTGGACCAGGGACCAAACATGGATGGTGATCCTGAGCTTCTGGATGACTCTGAATTCTATCAACAATTGCTGAAGGAGTTTTTTGAGGCAGTTGATCCCGCATCATCTGGTAAGATGCGTCAGGCCACCTCCCTTTTTCCTTTTCCTCTCAACATAAGCTGGTCATGTTTCAAATAAAATCCACCTATGGTTATGGTATTAGGATAATATGGTTATCCTCACCTTTGATGTGTATACTTACAACGTCATGTTCAATAATTTGTCTGTCTTCTATGATTTTGACTGTGTCGTATGTTAGCTATTAATTGTACTGTTCATGGGATCTGTTTTTTTTGGGGAGAGGGGGGGGGGGGGTTACAATGTTGCTTCAAGGATGTTCAATGTTGCGTGCTTTCTTCACAGGAATGCTATCATTTCGTGGAAGCTCCCTGCTCTTTTTCCTGATGATTTCCCTGCCATTTTGACGTGAATGCTGAATCTATTGTTTTGATTGCATGTGTCCAGCATGAATATGTTCTGAACATTACAGCTACAGATCAGCTTTATCAGAAAATGTGTTGTTGCACTGTGTTCGTATAAACTATAGTTCTTGCTTTTGGCAGAGAATGCATTTTTAGACTGTTGCTTCCAGGAAAAATAACACCTAAAACTAACCAATTCTTTATCAAAACTTTACAGAGACGGCATTCTATGCACTGAAGAGACTGCAAACAAAGAAACGAAAAATTGTTGATCGCCGTGCATCAAAGAGTCGTAAAATACGGTAATTGATTAACCGATTCTATCATACAAGGTTACTTCTAAAGTTCCTGGATTACAAAATCTGGTTTTGGTTCTTGCAGGTACAATATTCATGAAAAGATTGTCAATTTCATGGCTCCTCAGCCTGTAAATCTTCCACCAATGGCCCCCAAATTGTTTGAGAATTTGTTCACGGGCGGCTCTACCCATAGGCCAGTAAATGTCTTGCATTAGGCCCCAATAATTGTTCCTATTCGATATAAGATATGTAATTCAAATGATTATTACTCTGTACTTAGTAAAGTGTTTTAACCAGTTGTTAGTTCGTAATCAATCATTAATCACATAGTTCTCACTTTATGCTGTTTTTAGGTGTTTAATTAGGGTAATTATAGATGAGAGGCAGAAAATTAAAACTACGGTCATTTCTTGCTTTTTTCCTCTTATTCAGTAAAACTCTCTTTCCTCTGGTCCACTAAATTTTAATTGAATCGAACATCTCTTTATAGACAAGAGGGATTGCTCTGATGGTAAGTAACTCTCACTTCCAACCAAGAGGTTGTGAGTTTGAGTCTCCCCAAGAGCAAGGTGGAAGTTCTTGGAGGGAAGGATACCGGTCTATTTGGAAACCCCATCTTGGTGTTGAACATCTCTTTATAATTTTGGCTTTGCAATGTTTCATCTTTGAAGGTCTTAATGAACCTGTTTGTAGATATATTAATCATTTGTGGTCTCCCCTCTGTTTCGAATTTCTGCATTGTTTTTTAAAAAACAAAGAGTAAGTGGGCGTTTGGACATAAGAATTGTGAAATTTCAAAAAAGGGTGAAATTTTTTTTCAAGTGAAAATGGTATTTGAGATTTAGAGTTGTGTTTGGACATGAATATAATTTTGGGTTGTTTTATAGTTTTGTGAGTGGATATTTTGAAAAACAGGTTCTATCTTCAAGTGAAAATTGGAAATTTTATGAAACAAAATTTTGAAAAAAAGTAAATTTTGTTTGGGAAAAAAGATAAAATTTTCTTATGTCCAAACGGGCTCGAAGTGTTAAGTGTGATTCCTCTGCAGTTTAAGTTCGCCGAAGTTCTGTACCTTGTAATGTCGTTTTAACAATAGTTTTCTGTTCTGTTTGTTTTAGTGACAAGTATAGAGGATCCTTTATTTCATATCTTGAACTGCAAAAGAGCCTTGGATAATTATGCTTTTGGTTTCTATGCTAAGAAAGGTAGTTCATGTGTTGCATGTACTTTTTTTAAAAGTTAATAATTGGTCGAATTTGCGTTAAGAAAGAGAATCACTTTGATTAATTTCAAGTGGTTACTGATTAAATGAAGCATATTAATTCTCAAATCTCAATGAAGGTAAAAGGTAGCATAAGTCATGGTAATAATCATTTACATACACTTCGTTTTAACCTTTGATATTTAGCATGGTGATGTTTAACAATCAGCTTAACCTTATCACAAATGAAATTAGTCAACTAATTTAAAGTTTATGGTACAGATTACCCTTTCATACAGTCAAGAGTACACCATATGAAGCAATTTTCAATTGTGTCATTGTTCCATGCTTCCTTACTACCAACAATAGCCGCCTCTTTGAACCTCTTCCAAGTTCCAATCCAATTTTTTTTTGTGAAAATATCAGATTCTTTTTTTATGGGTGATGTGAAAGTATCGGATATTGTTATGTATTCCATCGGTTTTGGTAAAATAAAGAGAATTTGAAGGATTTGAGCTGTTTTATACTGAGATTGATTGAACCACTCAGTGAAATTGTTGAAGTACTGTAATTTTTTGGGTAGAATATCCCAATCTTGTGATGGTGAATAAATGCAATAGTATTGTCACACTGAATTGTGAATTTGTGATTATGAATAGAGACACAACATTTTAAATAAATGATCATCAACCTTAACAACCAGATGCCTTTGAACTGCTCTATTGTGCAACATAAGTGTGCATTGTAATACAGAATCTATGGGCAATCCGGTGCACTAAGCTCCCGCTATGTGCGGGGTCCGGGGAAGGGTCGGACCATAAGGATCTATTGTATGCAACCTTACCCTGCTTTTTTGCAAGATGCTGTTTCCACGGCTTGAACCTGTGACCTCCTGGTCACATGACAACAACTTTACCAGTTACGCCAAGGCTCACCTTCATAATACAGAATCTATAAAAAGAAAATACAAATATACAATCTATAGGCAGTTCATCAAATGGACCTGCATTGTATCCTTAGGACCTAACATATGTCACATGAATCTTTGTTTTCAGCTTTTACCATATTGCTAAAAACCTTACTCATTGAAATACCAGCAATATCAGCCATACTCCCCATACTGAATTCTGTAAACACACTATTATCCAACTGATTTTCAGATATCTCATTTTCTTGTCTTGTTTTTTCATCTTTTCCTTGGAGTTTCAATGCATATTCCAAGTTCCACAAAACATCTCCCATAGTCGGTCGATCTACACCATATTCTTCCAAGCATTTCTCAGCAGTCTTTACAAACTTTATCAAAGACTCTGGTCTTATCTCGCGTATAATCGTTGGATCAACTATTGTTTCTGAATCTCCTGTCCTTAAACATGTTCTTACCCATTCAACCAAATTTACCATTTCTTTGGAACGAGATGGATCGATAACAGGCCTGCCACAGAGAACTTCAAACATAACTACTCCAAAGGAATAGACATCAGATTTCTCAGTTAGTTGTTGCCTTGTCAAGTACTCGGGATCAAGGTATCCGAAACTCCCTTTAACTGCAGTACTAACATGTGTTTGATCAATTTCAGGACCAATTTTCGATAGTCCAAAATCAGAAACTTTAGCCCTGAAATTTTCATCAAGCAATATGTTTGAAGACTTGACATCGCGATGGATAATTGCCTTCTGAGAACCAGTGTGCAGATAGTGAAATCCTTTTGCTGATCCTATGCAAATTTCAAGCCTTTGTCTCCAATCCAAATTTGGAAGGTCTGAGCCATACAGATGATCCTTAAGTGTTCCATTTTCCATGTACTCGTAAATAATTATCATCTCATTCTTTTCGTTGCAGTATCCGATCAGTGAGACCAAATGGCGATGTCTAAATTGAGACAACATTTCAACTTCAGTTTTGAATTCAGAAAGACCTTGTTGTGATTGAGGAAATCCTCTCTTCACTGCTACCGTTGTATTATCCCTCAAAACTCCCTTGTAAACCTTTCCAAAACCACCAAAGCCGATAACCATGTTTTCACTGAAGTTATCGGTTGCTTCTTGAACTGCTCTGAAAGGGAACCAGTACCCCATATTTGAGTTGGAAATGATAGATTGTTTTTCCTCCGTAGTTGATCCAACTGTTGTATGATGATCCTCAGTTGAGTGATCAACTGGCGCCCGTGTTCTACTTCTGCAAAAGAGAAAAGACAACACAACCAAAACAATGCAAAGTATTGATCCTCCAATAGTTGATCCAAGAATCAACCATGTCTTTGGCTTTGAACCAGGCGATGAGGACTGAATTTCAACGTCTGAAGCATCAAAACTGCCCTTGAAATTGCTTATTTTCATGATCTCGAGACCATTCAAGAGGCCATCCGGATATGCATTACCTACATCAGTCGGACCAATGCTAACGCCAATGCTATGTCTGTTGCCTAACCTTGTGACAACATCCATATAATATGGAGCACCAAAGACATTTGATGTCTCATTGTTAAGATCAAGGTAATTGAAAACAAACTGAGAATTGAGAAATACATTGAATATCAGATCACCAGAGGGGCCTTTTACTATGTAACAAAAGTGGAACCTGATGAAATAATCAAAGCCAGGATCAACATTAAACGACCACGTTACATTTGCCAACGTATTAGGATCTTTCTCGGATTGCAGCCTCGTGGCAGTTCCATACACCAACGGAGGAGCAATATTCCGAGAAGGCCCTCCTCTTGTGTAATTCACAGCTCGTGTCTTCGATACAAACTGGACAAGATTCTTGCCTGTTAAGTATCTTTCATCAGGTTCCCAAGATCGCCACGAGGTATCATTTTGAGGCAAAACTGCAATATTTCCCATATTTACTCTCACCACTGTTTCTAATGCTTGTGTCCTCAGATTATGAATACCAACATCAACAGGAATGACCTCATCAGGAAGTGAAATGATTTCTAAAGCATTTACAAAGGCAAATGAGGCAGCAGATGGCGTAAAGGTAAGAACTAAACTATTGCTAGTAATGTTCAAAGAGTATTCCTTTACTAAAGGAGTATTCAATGGTTGAAAGTTCTTAACAAGAGTTAAGTTCTGAGCAGAAACAGAGAATTTAGCAGAACTTAGATTGAAAAAATCAGTGGAAAATGGAAAGAAATAAAGGCGAATCCAATGTCGGCCTTGTTTCTTGATCGAAAAGGTGAATTTGGATGTCTCATTGAGAATTCTAGCAGTTTTATACAGAGATGAACTATAGGTAGATGGAATGGATTCAAGACTTGTATTAACAAATACCCTTTGAGTAGAATTCAAGTTATCAGCCAAGAAAACTCTATCACCCATAGTTGTATTTTCTGATGATCCACAGTCTATTAGATAGTTATCAACAGGATCAAATTCTAATGAAGTACACATCAAAAACAACATGAACAATACTAAAATAAGCAATTGAAGTATTGCAAAATCCATACTTGTTTTCATTCTCATTAGCGACGGACAAATTCTGTAGCTAAACAGCAAAATATCCGTTGCTGATCCTATTTAGCGACAGATTATCAAAACATTCTGTTAGCTACGAGCGATTTTGCGACAGCTTAGCAACGAAATTCGTGGCTAATTCCAGTTTTTTTAGTAACCAATGGACTAAACTTTCAGAAAGTGAAAAAAACTTTCTGAGAATGCAAAAAATGGAGAGAAGATTTTCTGTCTTCAATTTGGTGGATGAGAATAATGGTGAAAAACACAACCACCTTTCTTCACATTTCTAACACAAGAAAGACTGACATTTCTAAGAATAAGTCAAAAAAGTGAAAGCAACCAAAACTTTTCCATTATTAGTTTTTGAATGTGGCACATTTTATTTGAAAATTTCCAAAGAAGAATTTAAAAGGGACCAAAAAATAATAAAATAAACCAAAGTCAAAGGCTAAATTGGTGCATGGAATTATGAACAAAGCTCCAAAATAAAAGAAAGAAAGACCAGTAGGTAATAGAGGATAACAGCTAGTATTAGGATAAGATTATCATATGTTACATGTGAAACTAGAAAATGATGTTAGAACTATGATTTGACAGTACAAAAGAAGAAAACTAAAGTGAGAAATAAAAGACAATAAATTGTCACCAGACATTGATTGTTCACACACACTTAACTAACTTTATTTGTTAATTGATTTGATGCTAGAGAAGTTTCCATGTAGTTTCAACAAACATGAACTTTTAAGAATTAATTTCATCAAATATCATCTAATCTTATCTTGAGCCGAGTGTCTTTCGGAAACATTCTCCCTACCTTCATAAAGTGGGATAAGGTCTGCGTACATATTACCCTCCCTAAACCCTGCTTATGAGATTCCACTAGATTTTTTTTTTTATTGTTGTTGTAATCAATGGCGGAGCCACATTGAACCAAGGGGTGTCAAACGACACCCCTTCACCGGAAAATTACACGATATTGCTAGATAATTTTTTTTTAATTTTATGTGTACTTACTATACGTTGATTCCCCTTGACTTTTCGATGTATCTAATTAATTATATTTTGACACCCCTCAATGAAAATTCTGGCTCCGCCACTAATTGTAATTTTATCAAATATCATCCAACCTTTAGTATATTGTACCAAAGTCATAAAATTAATTCTTTTTAATGAAAAATAAGCTATTTATCGCAGAAAATAAATAACTCCAAAACTACTAAATTCTGACAGGAAAATACAAGTATGTCATATCAATAACGCGCCTTACATAACATTCATATGGTACCACAAAAAAAAAAAAAAAAAAAACTATTTTCGAACTCAATTTAATAAGTCGTTCACCATACGACACGTCATGGTTTTTATTTTAAAAAGTGGGTTAAAAAAATTCTTTATTTTAAAATGGTGCTACGTGGATATTATGTAAGATAAGTGATCAACATGGTTATACTTAGACCAAATTTATTATTTTCCGGCATTTTCTATTTTCTTTGATGTATAAGCATAATTGAATTATATCATGTTCTAAAATTTAATTTAATAACTTTAATACGATAAATTAAAAGTCCAATGACCATAAAGTCTGATTTTTCTGGGACAAATAAATGGAGATATGTGATTGGGTCATGTGCTAATGTCTTTGTCTGATGTGACTAAAACGCGTTTTGTTTATAACATTTCAAACAACTAATTTTGATAGCAACTAAAAAAGGCAAGTGGCTTTTTTATTTGTATATTAATTTGTCATATAGGGATATGGACAAATGACTTAGAGAAATTTGATTTGCGTATGTTGTGGTTCAGTGGCTTTAGTTCTAGAAACATTTGTTTCTTTTGCAATATTGTTTGAATAGAAACTTCAAACTGATAAATTAATGAGTATAAAAATTATTCTTGAAATTTAATAGTGTTTGATTGGTTTGAGAATCTATTTCAATTTTGTCGACTAAGTACCTATTATATTCTTAGAATAATTCATTGGATATTTTCTATATTATTTTTATTTGATTTGTGTATTAATGGATGACAACAAAAATAATAACAAATTCAGTATAATTTCATAAGTGAGGTTAGGAAAGGATAAAGTGTACACAAGTTTACTCTTACCTTGTGAAGATAGAAAGGTTATTTCCGTGCATGCTAATGGATGAGGTTAGGGGTGTACAAACCGAACCAAAAAACCGCATCAAATCGATTAAAAAATCCGACTAGGTTTGGTATTGAGTAAAAAAATTCGAACCAAACCGACATATAAATATATAATTTTTATATATACTTTTAAGACTTTATATAAAATTTTCTTTATAAAAATTCTAGAAATATTCGATCAAAATTTTAACTTGTCTTGATAAATTTAGCTCGGGCCCAGTCAAATAACGCTGCATAAAATATAGTGTTGAAAATCGATAGGTTAATAGTATGAGCTAGGTGTGTCTTTTAATAATGGTGATTGAAGTGTAAAAAAATACCTTATAATTTAAACATGATTAGTGAAATTAAAACATCTAGCTAATTAATAATCTGTTTCCTGCTGCAGAGGTATTTTAGTAACTATAGTATGTCTTTGATTATGAATTGAAGTGGTTAGAAAAGCATATTAATTTGGTGTACCAACTCGTAATTAAGTAAACTAATCCCACTAAATATTGAAAACCTGAACAGCCACCTAATATGATCATGTAGTTAAATTTTGAATGGGAAATATTCTCAGGTCAAAAGTAAACGTCATTTACTGCACTTATTTCTATTTGTAACGTACTCTCTTCGGTCTATAATAAATAATTTTTGCCGTTTTTTTGGTTCACAATATCTGATTTTTCTATAAGAATTAATTTTTTTTCCTACATTGCCCTTGGAGTAAATAGTGTAGAGTATGTGTTAGGAGTATTTATGTGAAAAGATAGTAAAAGTTAATAATAATAGGCTAGATTTATGTAATTTGGCGACTGTTTATGCCCCAGCTTGATCATGTTTCATTGTTATAATATAGTTAAATGGACTCTAATTGTGAATTTCACACTTTGCAGGAGTGAGTGGCATGCATGAGGCCTTAAATCTGCATCTGGAGCTAAATTGAAGCAAGAAAAGCCCTTAGGAGCTGAGTAAGTGGGAAGACAAGAGAAAGAAGAGATAAAATGAATACCTGGACTAGCGTGTTCACTAGCGCGATCGCGCTAGCCCAGGAAGTCAAGGCAGAATGATAGGCTATATGCGCGGTCATTAGCGCGTTCACTAGCGCGACCGCGTTAGCCCAGTTCCGGATAATTAAACTTTAGGGGTAAATTCAAAAGTTCGGGGGCAAATCCACTTAACCTATAGAAGGTCTAGCTCGCCCAAGATATCATTATCACGGTTTTCATAACTTAGTTGAAGGCAAGGAGAGGCAAGAGGCAAGGAGGATAATTCAACATCGAGTTCTTCCTTTCTTCCTTTTGTGTTTTACGATTTATGATGAAATTGAATATTGTTGTGATGAACACTAGTATGAGTAGCTAAATATTTAGTCTAAGATTTTGATGGAACCTATAGAAGGATGAACTTCTTGTTATGTTAATATAGTTTGCCCGGTTTAATCTCTATTTGTTCAACTATATTTTTATTGTAGTTAATTGATAGGATCCTCAGTTAACTGTGCCTATTTAGTGTGCATAACACGGGAGAGAGTGCATATTTAGGTCAATTGTTGAACAACACCACTCCCAAAGTATATGAGAGATCAATAACCGAGGGTTTAAAGGCGGGATTAGGGATAATGAAGCCTTGGGTGCAATCTAAAGTGAGCTATAATAAACAAAGCCAGCTAGCGTAACTCGGAAAAGTGCGTCTAGTAAATTTTTGTGATTACTCGGGAGAGATTTGCGGTAATAAGAATGCTCATAATTGATAGAGACGATTAGGCGATTCTATGAGAAGCATAACCTGAAGGGATTCCATCAATATGGGAAATCATAACCTTAGAATCTTCTCTTAATTGTTTACAACTTAATCACAGTTAGTTTTCAATTGCTTATTTACATTCATTCTTAGTTAGTAGAAACATACTCAATTGTTACTAAGAAAGTTTGGGAAGTTGATTACATAGAATTTCGTAAGTCTAACGAGAGTAATTGGTAGGTTAATTCCATGTGGGTTCGACTTTGGGCTAAATACTCAGATTATATTTCCAACGTCTGCATGTCCTTTTTATAAGGCATAATTGGGCGTGATCAAATTTTGGCGCCGTTGCCGGAGGATTAACGGTGTTATCAATTACAATTGAAAGAAATACCAAAATTCTTAGTGTAGTCACTGTTCTTCCTTTCAAATCTTTACATTGAAATTTTAACATTTATTGACTTGGTTGTACAGGTGCATGCCTAGAAACTCATCGAGAACTGGTGAAATATTCTAAGCTTTAGCCGATCCTGAAAAAGTTTTTAAGGCCTTGAACCGGGCTAACCGGAAAAGCAAACAACAACAGAAAATTGAACAAATCGAACCGAACATGGGAGATCACGAAGAAGACCCAGCTGCACCAATAACGCCAATGGCACCTCTTGTGCCAGAGGCTGCTCTCTATGACTGGGCATAACCCACAGCTAAAAATCTGGCCACAACGATTTTAGTCCCACAAGTACAGGCTGAATCGTTCCAAATTACGAACAACATGCTGCACTTGTTGCAGAACAAGGGACTATTTTCGGGTCACAAATCGAAGATCCTCAATAGCACTTGAAGAATTTACTGTCAATCTGCAAAACTCAAAGGCAGCCCAATGTAACTCAGGAAGCAATCAAGTTGTTGTTGTTTCCATTCTCAGTGATAGGAGCTGATCAGACCTGGCTAAACTCACTCCTCATTAATTCCATAACAACTTGGGAGGAGTTAGTCAAGCAATTTGTGAACAAGTTTCATCCACCCAACAAGACTGCTCAACAAATTGATGAAATTTTGAGTTTCAAACAGAGACCAATGGAGACACTGCAAGAAACATGAGAAAGATTCAAAGGGATGCTGGTTATATATCCACACCACGTTATTCCATACCAGGCAGCAGTTCTACATGGGTTTGGCAGATGGCGTAAATGGTAATGTTGATGTTTCAGCTGGTGGAGCATTTCTAAAAAAAACATGGAGAGAAAGCCAAAGTCTACTTGATAAGATGGCGCAGAATTCGGGGTGGACAACCAGGAATGCACCTATCACTCCAGTGGTGCACTCAGTGCCTTTAGATCCATCCAACACTTTTGCTGAAAACATGGCTACGTTAATGACACAGATGAGTATACTCACCAAAAAGGTGGAAGAGTTAGGGCAGAAGCAGCAGGTACATATTTTAGATATTACCAATGGGGGCTTATGCACATTTTGCATTAGTCAGCCAATTGGTAACCAGTGGAATACAAAAAGTGATCATCATCACTACCCTGAACACATGAATTATGTGTCTAACTATGGAGGCCAGAGACAGGATGGTCAAAATTGGGGTCAGCAGCAGCATCAACAGCCATACAGGCCAGTCCATCCACAGTTCAATAATGGAAACATAGGAGGAATGATACCTCCTAATAATATGGCGCCTTATCAAAGGCCACAGGGATACAATAATCAAAATCAGCAGTAGGGGTATCATCCTCCTCAGCAACAGCATGGTGGACAACAGGAAGATGAGTTTGCTAGACTCGAGGCAATGATGCAGCAGGTTATTGGGTCTAATGCAAAAATTGGTGAAAGAGTAGATTCACATGATTCAGCTATCAAGAATATTGAAGTGCAGATGGGCCAGATTTTGATGTCTCTAAAAGATCGTCCTCATGGGATATTACCTGCAGACACTCAAATAAACCCAAAATATCAAGGCACGAAGTAGCTGATGGTAGTGAGTCTACGTAATGACAGAGATTTAGACGTGGATCAAGAGAGGTCTTGAGAAAGCAGACAAGCTGAGACACTTATACCAGTGCCCATTGAGCTATATGAGTCAGCGAAACTGGCAGAGGTGACAGTCCAGCCTTCCCAGGAAGAACATAACATTTAGATTGAGGCTGAGAAAGAAGCTGAGATAGCCCAGGAATAGTTAGTTGAGGTGGCAACTGATAAAGAGCAATCCCAAATCATTGGGAAGAAGAGACCTCCCGCACCATTCCCTCAGAGTCTGTCCAAGTACCAAAAAGAGGAGCAATATAAGAAATTCTTGGAGATGCTGAAACAAATCCAGGTAAATATTCCATTGATAGATGCTTTGAAAGAGATGCCTGGATATGAAAAAATGATGAAGGACTTGATGTCCCGAAAATTTAATTTCCAAGACTTGGCCACAGTGACTCTTACTCAGACCTACAGTGCAGTGGTGACTAGACCAATTGCTGAGAAGCTATTTGACCCAGGGAGCTTTACAATTCCCAGCACTATTGGTAACTTCGCTTTCACCAAAGCACTTTGTGATTTAGGGGCTCGCATAAATCTTATGCCCCTAGCGATCTACAAGAGGTTGGGGATTGAAAGAGCTAGACCCACCTTGATGTTGTTGCAGCTGGCGTACAGGACTGTGAAAAGACCCTCTGGTATCTTAGATGATGTGTTGATTCAGGTAGGGAAATTTGTGTTCCCTGCAGATTTTGTGATTCTAGATTGCAAGGTTGATGAAGTAATTCCCATAATTTTGGGAAGGCCATTCTTAGCCACCGGGATACGTATGTCTGTACAACAAAAATACACAGAAGTATAGTATGAGTACGAAAACAAAGTGTACCCAATGAGTGTCCCGTCTAATCTCGAAGAAGTAGAGATGAGATGGTCGACTTCGACACTTACTAGAGGTCCAATAATGATATATTATTAATGCAATGATTCACAGATTTATTAACAACTATAAATTCAGATAAGTCACGAAACAGGTAAAAGTTCCTTTTTATTAAAAGCCTCCGAATTCGTAATCAATTACTTAACAATTATCTCAAGTCGGGGAGAGCAGATATCAATATCAATAAATCTCAAGGCAAGCAATACAAGCGTGCGCAACTCATGCCGAGGTCGTACAACCCGGACCAACATAAATATAAAATGTGCCCTGCCGAGAGTCGAACGACACGAACCATAGATGCATTTATTACCCCGCTAGCGTATCGTACATACGATGCGGTCAACATTAATTAAGCAAATACCCCGCTCGCGAATCATACATGCGACGCGGGCACATATATATACACACAGTCAAACAACCAGTTAAGAGTTTATCAGGAAATGTTTATTCCAATAAAAAGCCAATTTTTCCTTTAATGATTTAAGAAAAATGAAGTTAAATCCTTTTTAAAATTCATATACTGATTCGATGTGATTTAAGCAATTCAAGCTGTCAATAAGTTTTCAAATAATCCAAGTACATCATGCTTTTTGGTCCTAGACTACCCGGACAATAGCATAATAGTAGCTAAGCACAGACTCTCGTCACCTCATGCGTACGTAGCCCTCACAAATAGGAGCACATAACCAATTAACTCACATATGGGGACAATTTCCTCTTACAAGGTTAGAAAGGAGACTCACCTCGCTCCGAAGATCCATAACCAGCATTCCACGCCCTTCCGAAGACTCAAATTAATGCACAACGCTCCAAAACTAACCAATAGTTATGTAAATCCATTAATATATGCTCAATTACTCCATATAATTCAATATATAAAAATTCATAACCCTGATCGAAAAGTTGACAAAAACACCATCGGGCCCACGTGGTCGGATTTCCAAAATTTTCGAAGAATAAGTTTACCCATAGCTTCACGAACTCAAATATATAATTTTTTCTAAATTCCATAACCAAAATCGTGGACAAATTCCAAGAATATAAATTTCTAGGTCATTCCATCAAAATCCCAAACTTTCTACAAATTTTTTTGTTTAAATCCATATATAAACCTTGTATTTACTCAAAACTAGTAGAAATCACTTACCTCATGCTTGGTGATGAAAATGACACTCCAAAGTTGCTCCAAATCGGCTCCAATGGAAGAAAATGGGGTTGAAATAAACCTAACCCCTGATTTAAAAGAACCTCACTGCCTCCAGTTGGTTGAAATAAACCTAACCCCTAATTTAAAAGAACCTCACTGCCTCCAGCATTTCCGCATCCGCGGTCAGAGGACCACATCTGCTATTTTGCTTCTGCGAGAAGGCGACCGCATCTGCGAAATGGGGAGAGAAGGCTGGGACCACTTCTACGGTCTGGAGGCTGCATTTGCGGAGCCCCTTCTGCGATACAAGGACCTTATCTGCGGTCTCGCACCCACAAACCGCATGTGCGGTTATAACAGAAGCAGCAAACTTCAGCCCTTCCAAAAATTCTATTTTTAATCCGTTGACCACCCGGAATCCACCCGAGGTCCTCGGGACCCCAACCAATCATACCAACCAGTCCCAAAATAAATTATGGACTTGCTCGAGGCCTCAAATAACATCAAACAACGCAAAAATCATGAATCAGCCTCCAATCCAAGCTTAATGAACTTTAAAATTTCAAACTTCTATATTCGATGCCGAAACCTATCAAATCACGTCCGATTGACCTCAAATTTTGTACACAAGTCATATTCGACATTACGGACCTACTCCAACTTCCGGAATAGATTACAACACCTATATCAAAAAGTCCACTTCCGGCCAAACTTCTAAAAAACCTTTAAATTTTTATCTTTAGCCAAATGATTTCAAAATGACCTACAGACCTCCGAATTCACTTTCGATCGCTCTACCAACTCTCGAATATCCATACGGAGCTACTCCCAGACTCGAAATCCCAAACGAACATCAACGACACTAAAATGTACTTCAAGTAAAACTTATGAAATTTCTTCCAAAATGCTAACTTCCACAATAGGCGCCAAAACGCTTCCGGGTTATCCAAAACCCGAACCGGGCATACGCCCAAGTTCGAAATCATCATACGAACCTGCTGGAACCTTCAGATCCCGATTTTGTGGTCGTTTTATTCAAAAATCTAATCTTAGTTAATTCTTTCAACTTTAAGCTTCCGAAATAAGAATTCTCTTTCCAAATCAACTCTGAACTTCCCAAAATTCAATTCCGACCACGCGTACAAGTCATAATACCTGAAATGAAGCTGCTCATGGCCTCAGACTGCTGATCGATGCGCTAGAGCTCAAAACGACCGGTCAGATCGTTACACTACCTCTAACCTCTATAATGCCAAAAAATAAACCTACAGTACCAATACTATCTTTTTCATTGATATATAAGGTGAATGAGAAGCAATAATAGGCTCAAATTATCAGAACCACACTAAGTTGTTCCATGTATGAAGGGATAAAAACGTTGGATAAGTCCTTAATTTATGACAAACTAAGTTACTGAGATATTTGTTGGATTTACAAAAATTTGAATTAAGAATAAAATATTTACTATTCATTAGCGACTCGAAATAAATTCAAACTGGTGCAAAACACAATTCGCAACATTGATCATAATTCAAAAGAGGAGTATCATGTTGACATATTCAAGTATAAGAGCAATACCATAAGAAGATGGACTATTTTCACAAATAGTATGATTCCGTTGCGCTTGTGGAACTCATTCATGACCACTGTTGGTATCACGGACCTGATTATTATTAGCGCGTTAGATAAAATTAATTTGATAAGACTAATGTTTTAGAACAAATGTCTTAAACTTTTGAATTTGAGTTACCTGTCCAATTGAAATTCCATTGATATTCTGAGACATATATAACTCATTAGGAGCAATTTTGCACATGACTTTTCTCATCCATGATAATTCATGTTTTATCGAACTCATTTCTTCATTTTGTTTTCCATTTAGCTCCGTTAACTCTATTACCTTTTGTTCTAACCTTTTTACCTCATTAGAAGAATCCACTAGATCAATATTTCCTATGAAGATTTACTACCCTATAGTATAGAAGGAGTTGGATCAAGTCCCAAACCTCGAACATTATCACTTTTTTCATTTTTCAAGACTTGAGAATATATATCTCTTTTCCAAGCAAAACTCTTAGGAGGATGGTCATTTAGTCTCTCACTATTATTTTTCAATCTTTCGTTTATCATGTCCTGATTAGAGAGAGTTGTTAAAGAAAGTAAAATCTATTTAGAAATAATATAAAACTGCTAAAAGAAAATACTTCTTGATTTGAAAGAGGTATTTTTGAGGAACTGAAGATGCAAATAATTTAGTTGAACCTAGATTTAATTAAAACAGATGAAATTCAAAAAATAAGAGATGGGGAAGAAATCTTAGAATTGTCTTTGCAAACTCCTATCAAGTGGTTGACCATTCATACTTGTTTAGGAGTTAAAATGAAAATTTATGCTCGTGTAGGTTCTATCCCATTTTTAACCTAACATGACAAAATCAATGTCACACATTCATGATAAAAAGTTTTTAAAATATTATATTTTGTTTTTCACATGGATACTTTCTCAGCCATCAAGGTGGCAATACTTTTGGATCCTTCAGTGTAAGGCTTATTTTTCTTGGCCCTATTATTTATATTTGCTTGTGTTCACCTCTATTGTTGCAAGATAAATTAATGTCTTATAATTTATACATAAAAACTAACCAAGAAAAAATCAAAAGCAACTAAGTGTGTTTTTCAGACTTATAAAGCGGATACCTTAGCTTTATCAGGGAGCCGATATGAGGCGAGACCATTCCACTGATCCCTGGGTATACGAGTTGGTCTATTTTTAAGTAGAGCACCTTTCGAATTTGCTTAGACATATACTCACTTTTAATTCACACTTGTAATCTTTTTATTTTTTTCCTACTGACTTTATGTTATGATTTTCTCTGCGCATTGGGATAGACAACTTCTTTTACAAAAATATAAGCAAGCGTTTACAAAAAAAATCATGTATAAAAGAAATCACATATTATTAGATTCACATCAGAAGAATAAGAATAATAGCTCCATACCCTCACAAATTCCACTAATTTGTTTTTTTTTATCTTTGCCAAAATTTCTCCAATTAATTATCTACATGTACTGGAGTTAAATCTGGAGTTCTAGTGGCAATCCCTAGAAAGCTAGCCAACTTTCGACCTTTTTCCCATTGAATTAGTTACGACTATTGATTTGAACATCAATTGTCTTCCCTGGAGGCATCTTCCAAATACCGTTTAGTAAAATATTATGAAGGAACAAACAAATTAGTGATATCGAGCCTAGCATATTAAGGTATGTTTAGAACTAACCGGTATGAAAAAGAGTGTTACCTAAATCATCACTCTGTTGAATTTCGGTGTCAGCCGAATTATTAAAATTATTAGATTGGCCATCATGTATTTGGGCTTAAGAGTAGTTCTGACCATCCATCAGTTGTTCAATATAAGATCTCACACCTTAATCATCACATTGTTTTTCTATAACCATTCACTTGCCGCCTCTGGCTCGCATTGTTTCTTCTCCATAATAAAATAATTATTTAGCCGCAATAACATATGAAAGTCATATTACTTACACAAAAAAGACACATCAACAAAACATAGTAGATATTGTCGCACCCGACAACAAAATTTAAATGTTTAATTATAAGAACACCTTAGCATTTCACAATCTAATGGCTACAGAAACAAAATAGAAGTAAAAGAAAGAATAGAGAATTCACTAAAATATTACATAATCTACTAGTACAAATATGGATAAGCAAGCTGGCTGATATTCAACTTCTATAAAATATGACCAAAATCGAAAGCCGAAAATATATTTTATTTAATGTTCTGAATCATAAAAGATGCTCTTTTCATTATTGTGTAAACTCCAATTAAAACCTACGGGGATGAAGACTTAATGAAAGAACAAACTACTAATTCTGATTTGCAATATGATTAACATCTTTGACAATAAATTACGTGCAAAAATAGAAGGAACAAAAGTCTGTTCCTAATCACTTCCGCTACTGTAGCAGAAAATGGGGCAGGGAAAGGATAAGTTTTGCCAAATTCTTCAAACTGATGTTTACCCTTAAATTATATAATTTTGATTTCAATTTAAGTTTTACCAAATGGTGTAAAAACATCCAGAACCACTACACGTTCTGACCACAACCAAAGAAAAATAATTTTATACCTATCTCCCGTCCAAACTCTACAAAGATATTTGTGAGCAAAGAAGAGATAGAAAAGAGATGGAGAAGTAATAAAAAGATATTTTCTGAAATATAGTACTTGGGGATGGTGGCGCTGCCATGAGACAACAGTTCGGCGGTAGGGCAGCAATGATGAGAATTACATGGGATAAGAGATTTGTATATTTCTAAAATATTTTCCTAAATTTCCCTAACTTAGGCGGAAGGAACGGGAGGGAATATGTTATTTTAGTCTAAAAATTTGGAGGGAAGGATAAAAATAATACTGGAGTACTATTTATTGTGTCTATTCCTTTTTATTGCCACTAAAAAGGTACGTAATATCGGCTACTGCTTATTTGCCACTAATGTTTTCATTTATAAATTTATTTAGTGGCCATTATTCTATTGCCGCTAATTAATCGCCACTAAAAGTCTATTTTATAGTAGTGTGAGTGCCTTATAAATCTGACTCGTGTATTAAAACGGTGTATTGGGACTAACCTGGTTCTTAATTGGGAGAAGTGCCATTTCATGGTACAAGAGGGTATAGTCTTGGGGCACCGGGTGCCAAGTAAAGGTGTTGATACGTAATTTTTCTCTGTAAATTTTTATATGCTAAATATATTGAAAATAACATATATACGCATATATAAGTTATCCAAGCATTTTACTATATTTTCCATAATTTTAAGGTTTTAAAGTGATTTATTTCCTATTTTCATCCATAAAAGCACAATGATTATTTTCAAAATTATTAGTTTTTGGTAATTTAGTTATTGAAATCTTATATTTATACTAAAATATAGCTATTATAATTTTTGCATATTTTTTTCAAATTTATTCAGTATTTTTAAAAGATAAATTGTATTTAATTACAATATTAGCCTATTTTAGGATTTAATTGCGTTTATAATTATAAAATTAGTTTTAATATTTTTAATCTGATATTTGTATATTATTAATTAATTTAGTACCTTTAATTCATTTTCAAAAATTATTTTACTATTTTTTATAAAATAAATAATGGAAAATAGCTATTTAATTTTTAGCATGTGTTTGTTTCAATTTTGGCTAGATTTGGCACCCCTAATCCAACCCAATTTCAATTTCAAATTGTCCAGCCCAATTCCAAAATTACCCAAACCACAGCCCGTCTAAACGACCCGCCCGACTCCTCGTTTAATCCAGGCCATTGATCCAAATGATCAACGGCCACATTTCAATATTTCTTTTTTAATTTACCCTTAAACCCCAAATCCCTAATCATTTCTCTTCATCAACCGCCTTTAAACCCCTCCCATTCTCTCAAACTCTTTCGAAGCTTCTCAAGCCCTAGCCACTACTTCCGCCCTGAAAGCCACCGGAATCCATGGCTTCCAAGGTTATGGAAGCCCTACACCGGCCTCCTATGACTCCCACATGCTTGGTCTTTGAAGATTTAAGGCCTGACCACGATGAAGCTTGGTCCAGGCCTCGTTTGATTCGAGTTCTGTGGCCATCTCCGGCCTAGCTCCGGCATGCCATAGTTGCTCGAGTCTGATTTTGATTTCTCCAACTTAGATCGGTGACTTTTCAAAGCCTTTCTTACTACTAGGTGTCTTCTGAAACCTTAACTCTTCGAGGTTTTCCCCGATTCCTTTAGATCCGTTGTGTATCTATGCTTGCCCTAAGTTTTCAGAATGATTTCTCTGGTTTTTCTTTCAAAATCTACTTTCAAAAGCATCTCCTTTTCCGATCTAGGATTTTCTGAAAGTATTTAAATGATTCTTTAATTTTCTTTTCTTTTTTGTGTGTATTTGCCTCTATTATGTTCTTGTATGTTCTTCTACCATGTTCTTGTATGCTTCTCCTACTAAGTTTTCATATACTATTTTCTCGTATGCTTTTCTACTGTATTTTTGTTTTCTCTTGTGTTCTTGTGTGTTTCTCCTACTATATTTTCCATTACTAAGCGCTTAAGTTCTATCTACTGAGCTCTGTTTAAGTTTTTTCTAAAAACTTCTTAGCATGCTTCTTCTACTGTTCTTATCAGTTTTTTCATCATGTTTCATATTAGCTTCTTCTATTTTCTTTGAATCCTTCTGTGAGCACGTGATTTTTGCCCCAAGCAAATTATTCCAAAAATACATGCAAAAATAATTTTTGTGTGGCAACTTATTGACAATTGTGTAGAAATACCAGTGTTTGTTTTTATAAGAAAATTAAAACAAAATACATTTTCGTGTTAATTACAAAATACCAAAAATAGGAAAATTACTCTTTAATTCTAGAAAATCAGAAAAATTAAAAGAAAAATACAAAAAAACTATGTGGAATATTAAATACAGTAGTAATACGAAAATACAGAAAATTAATAAATAAAATACATAATATAAAAATAAAAGAGAAATACATAAAACAATACAAGAAAATACAAAATATAATACACAAATTGGACAATATATTGGTCCAAATACACCAAACAGTCCAGGCCCAAAGATAAGGACCAATCCGGCCTGCCTATGCACAAAA
>MU762721.1:0-18762 GCA_026770625.1 Nicotiana glauca
TTTATTATTTCTTGGTATTTTTCTTTTAATTTTCTAACTTTTCTAAAATTAAAGAGTAATTAATTTTTATTTTTGTTATTTTCTAATTAATACAAAAAATGGTACTTTGTTTTGATTTTCTTTGCTTTATTATATTTTTCTTCAAAGATAAAACAAATCCAAGTATTTCCACACAATTATCAACAAATTTTCACACAAAAATCATTTTTGCATATATTTTTTGGAATAATTTGCTTGGGGCAAAAATCACGTGCTCACATATACGACATGTATAGGTGTCCGGGTGGATTTTCAAATCACGGGAAGGAGCTTGATAATAAAATTGGATACAAAGTTTGGCAAAGCCATGGGCGAAAAGCTTTCCTAGTGGCATTTCTAGGGATGATGGTTTTCCCGAGGCAGGACAAAAATATTGATATTCGATTATCTGGCATAGTTACTGCTTTATTGCGTGGAAAGGGTGTCACTATCATTCCTATAGTATTGTCGGATATTTATCGTGCCCTAACCAAATGTCGGGAAGGGAAAGATTTCTTTGAGGGCTGTAATATCTTACTCCAGATATGGTTTTTAGGGCACCTTCTCCTTCACTCCGTATGGGTAAATTTTAGCGTCCATTGGTGCAACAATGAGCTTGAAGATAGGTCTAAAGTTTTGACCGAAGATAGTAACTTCCCCAAGGGCATCGAAGCATGGAGAGGGTATCTTCAAAATTTAACTGCTACTAGAATCACATGGAAATACCACTCATTCTCACGAAAAGAGGTCATATACAGGTCTTACCACCATTCGTTTTTGATTTTGATGGGTCTTCAGGGTTTTTAGCTGTATGTGCCTATGAGAGCCCTACGCCAATTAGGTTGAAAACAAGTCGTACCCACAATGGAGCACATGCAAAGATTCATATGGGAGGTAACATCGGAGGATCCTGTTCGTGAGGCCTATGCTAAGTAGGTTTGGGATGAAATCAAGGTGCTTGAATTTCACACTATGATAGAAGATCAAGATCAAGGAGAGTTAGACCCCACATATTTTGAGTGGTTCTATGAGCAAGATGCTTTTGGATCTAGGCAAGAGACAATTCTAAAGAGCACGATAGAATGTGAGACTGAAATTAGAACAAGAGGGGCAGGCCAAGGAGGAAATAGAAAGAGACTATGAATCCATCATCCGCGAACTACATAGGGATATAAGTATCATCAACATGAATAGGGATTTGCAGTAACTAAGTTTAAAGAGGAGAAAACCAAATTAATTCATGAGGTTCAAGTGCTTCAAGCACAACTTTGACAAGCGAGAATAGAAGCCGCTACTCAGCAACAAGCAGCCATTCCAAAGCACGAAGAAATGCATTATAGCCTTATCATCCATGATCTAAGTGCACGGTCCAGGGATGCAGAATCAAGTAAGATCTAGCTAGAGAATGAGCTAGCAAGGGTCCAGAACTAACTGAATCTGGCGTCACAACACGAGGCGGATATATTAGACATAGCCAATAACTATGAGCGACACATCCAAGTTTTAAGTTAGAGCTAGGAGAATGTTAGAAGGAGGGTCTATGAGGTGGCTACTTATACCACTCGAGGATGTGTGACTTGTTAGGGTTTGACCTGAGAGCAATTTGCTATGTTAGCTCCCGACTTCGCATGCCACATTTCCACAGAATTAAGGCGTATATACCATGATATGGGAGGTCAGGCACAGGAATAAGCACCTTAACTACGATGATGCTGGTGGATTCTCATTCGGAGATTAGAATCTTCTTTTAGTTGGCAGTCCACTTTGATTGTTCATTTGTAGTCATCAAGTTTGTAAGAGTCTTTTAGTGTTTTGAGTCTTGCTTAAATATTCGTCTTGTTTGAGCCAAGTTCGGTCTTGTTTAAATATTCCCTTTTGGGTTGTATCTTTATGTAATTTTCCTTTGTCTTGTACCCAAAAAAAAATCAAAAATCAATGAAAAAGATTTTTTTTTAGGAAAATTCGAAATGAACCCAAAACAAATGTTTTTTATGTACTAAAAAGGGGAAAACTTTATTTTGTTAATTTAAAAAAAAGGAGGGGGGAGGGGGGGGGGTTATGTCCTTGAACTACGTAATAATCTAATTTATGCAGTGACATGATACGTAGGCAACCCCAAAAAGTTCGATCGAAATATTTTTCAACAGCTCTAAAATAAGGCAAGGTGTAAAAAAAGGAAAAAAGGGAAAAAAATAAGAGTGTAAATAATCAGCAACCTTATAAGCCGGAATGAAACATGAAGCCTTCCAAAAGTATGTTAGAGACGTGATAATGTTAGGAGCATAGCATAGTTACGTGTGATTCGTATTTATAAAATGCTTAACCCTAACACGTTTGTTGCCGCTTATATAGTAAGCTTAAGGTAGTTGGTTTGTGGTGAAACTGGCAACACATCATCATTTGACCAGATCTAAGAGGAAGGTAGTGATGGCTAACAATGATGAAATTGAGTTGGTTAGTGACGACCCTTTGGGTCAATCGGTCGAGCAAGAATAGGAGGAAGTAAGAAGATTGAAACATCAAATGTGTGATGTGTATCAGGCTTGGGTCTCTGGTTAGCCTCCACCTCAGGGTCCCTCGAAGGGAGCTTCCACCATACCCCAGTCTACTCAACCATAGCTACATGAAACGAGCAATCACATTCTACCACCAGGGCATGTGCCAAACTACAACTTCCATACCATCCCTGGTATCTCTAATGCGCAGCCTTCTACCGCACTAGTTAGGAACATACCTCTTGTCTTTTCTGGTCCGCCTGTGTATACAATCTCCCCACTAAATATTTTGACGAGGACAAACATCGAGCCGCTATATCATGCTTATGATGGCCTATACTACTCTCCATATATGGCTTTTAAGGGTTCGGCTCCACACATTCAGACCCCACAGTATGTGTTACCTACAGAAAATGAAAAGGCTGTGAAGACAGGAGAGCTAGACTAGATGGTCAGGAAAATGAAAAGTGATGAGCAGTACATAAAGAACATACAAGGACTAGGTGGTCACAAAAGTGTCTCATTTAGTGATCTGTGCATGTTCCCTCACATTAATTCTCCACGAGGGTTCAAGACCCCAAAATTCGAGAAGTATAATGGACACGACGACCCTATCGCCCATTTGAAAAGGTACTGCAACCAGCTGAGAGGTGTAGGAGGAAAAGAAGAGCTGTTGATGGCTTACTTTGGGGAAAGCCTGGTAGGGGTAGCCTCTGAATGGTTCATTGACCAAGATATCTCTAACTGGCATGTTTGGGACAATATGGCCCAGACTTTCATCAAACAATTTCAGTACAACATTGATATTGTGCCAGATCACAATTCCCTGTCCAATATGAAGAAAATGCCGACTGAAAGCTTCAGGGAGTATGTTGTTAAGTGGAGAGAGTAAGCATCTAGAGTTAAACAACCCATGGATGACCATGAGTTAATCATTATCTTCCTTCAGGCTCAGGATTTTGATTATTTTCAAAATATGATGGCTGCAATAAGCAGACCTTTTGCCGATGCAATCAAGATAGGAGAAATGGTCGAGAACGGCCTCAATACTAGCCGAATTATAAACCAAGCGGCTCTCAAATAATCCACCAAATAAATCTAGAATAGGCCAAATAGTTGTGTTAACCAAAGGAAGAAAGATGAGGAGGCCATGATGGCATCACAGGCAAAAAGAGGCCAAAAAGGAGCATCTCAATCCCCGGATCGATGATACTCAGTTGCTCCGCAGTATGCAACTCAGTCTTTTGCCAAACCATCGAATTACCAGCATATGTAGGCCCCAACTCTAAGATACCTTCATCCACGACATCAGAACTCTCAATCACTCTATAACGCTCGTCCAAAACTAGATTATGAAAGGGAACAAGCGGAGGCACAATTTCACGCCAATTGTAGAATCCTACACAAGTTTGTTTGAAAGATTGAAAAGTTGTGGCATGATTGAGACGCTTCAAGGGTATGTTCCTGATCCATATGCAAAAGGTTTTGACCATGCTGTACAGCGCATGTACCATTCTAATGTCCGAGGACATAACATTGATGGTTGTCAGGCTTTGAAAAGGAAATAGAAAAGATGATTCAAGAAGGAATGATCGTGATCCAAGATAATGGCACCCTAAAAGTCATGACCAAGCACGCATTGTTTGGATGATTTAAAATGATAAATAATATGGGGACGGTTTGATGGAAAATGTCAAGAACCTGTCAGTTGAATGCAAGGCAATCAAAATTGTTGACAATCTTGTTTGAAGCTGATGTGCAAATTCGTAGCTAAGATGTTGAGCTTGATAATTGGAAAGTCACTCCCTTCCTTGCCGGGAAGGAGTCTTGGTAACTTATTTTGTCATAATTTCTATCATCCGGATGATTTTGAGGTTGTGATCCAGATGTTGTTTGTTTGTCCTGTCATCAAGCCTCTCTATCCTTTAATAAATGAAATACAACTTTTGTTCTTTGTGTCATTTTAATCCATTGTGTTTAGTTCTTCTTGCATATATAATTCTTTTCTCACCAATTTTAGTGACATGACATGCATGCGGAGTTTTCGGCCAGATTAGAAAAGCTTGTTCAATCATGAATTGAATCGAGGAAAAACAACATAGTGGACAAGCAAGAGGTTGAAAAACTTTGATGATAAGCCTGTGTCAAGATCACATGGAACCAAAGCAGTCATGAATACTGGTTTAATGATAATAGAAAGTTTTGAAGTTTGGTTGGACTAATCAGCGAAAAGGTTTTTGCCATGGCATGCATAATCTGATCATATCAGGGAAGATGACCCAAATCCCCAAAGAAGGTGCATTCCATGGAATTTAAAATGATTAGCTGGTACTGAAGTGCACCCTTCTACATCAGGATAAGGACCAAGAAATAGTGACTCCAAATTGTCAAAAGTCATTTGTTGCGAACAAGATATTAACTACGAAATTATACAACTGACAAAACCAAGAAGAGAGTCATGTCCATCAATGCCGAACCTGAGAAGAGATAGAATGTTTGGCATTCTTGAGGCTAGGAGGCCTTTTTTTTTGCTACCCAAACACTTTATACCCTTTGTTACCCCCTTTTGAGCTAGTTTTATTCTTCTTCGACCCCTCCTCTTTTGGAATCAAGTATATAGTAAAAAAAAACAATAAAGAATCGAAGATCCATGCCACCACAAAGATAGGAGCTAGGACAATCTGATTATATATATATATATATAAAAGAGAAGAATAGGAAAGAGAAAAGAAAAATGAAAAATGAAAAATAAATAACAAAGAAATCTTTTATGTTAGTTTGAACTACGGTTGACTTAATTCCTTTAACAGATACGTAGGCAGCTCTACACTAGGGTTCACTCTAACCAAATTAAAAATAAAAATTCCCTAGTATCTGAAACTAGGGTAGAATTTTTTTTTAAATATTTTTATGGAGAGTCGATTCCAAGAGTTGTAAATATACAACCCTATCATCTTGAGTCTATTTTGAGACTTATTGTGACCCTTTCTTTCTAACTTTCTCCAATAGCCTTCCAAATAAAGACCTTCCAAATAGCCTTAAGAATGCCAAGGGAAATGCACAGTAAGCAACAATTGTCACACAACGTAGAACAATGTCATGTTTGTCGCACAAAAGGCGAAAACAAAGAAGAGATAATGAATGAAAATGAGAGAGTCTTATTGGTAAAAACCTTTCAGGGCACCACTGGTCGAAGGTGAGCTGTGATTTGATACAAATGATTGGCATAAAGAGGCCAACTTCAAAGACGAAAAGGAACAACAAGAAAAAAGGGTAGATTGGTTGGATAGATTTAGCCGCTTAGTCCAAAAAGCATGTCATGATCATTAAAGTTGGATACCATATTCAAAGGAGTCCCTTTTTTCTTTCTCTCCTAGTAAAGTGGCATTTTCAGTTAAATACTATTCCTTCTCACTTTTACATCGCGTCATTTTATCCATTTGCATTTTTATTTTTGAGTCAGTCTTTGTTAAAACAACCGAGAAATGATTTCAATATCTGTTACCAGCTTTCCAATTATACAAAGCAAGTTCTATCCTGGCACATCGAAGAGGACATACCCAGGATGCAACATGCACAATAAGCTTGTTGAAGCTACACGAGATCTGAGGGTTCATGCCAACAGAAGTTCCAAAAGTTTGATGGTCTACTTGTTTAGAAGCCAATAAAGAAAGGGCCATAAAATTGGTCATTGTTTCCTAGAAGTGCAAAATAAAGGATGCGGGGCATACGTGGCATTGAGAAAGGCACGAATCCAACTGTGATTTACTCTGATAAGCTGAACAAAGTATTTTGAAGACATTGAAAAGGTCGCAAAGGAAGACTTGCTTCATGGGCAAAGTTGATAGCACCCCAGACACAAACTAATATCAGGCACAAAATGATCTAGTTTGATTTTTAAATTAAAAAACTACCAAAGTGAAGACTTGCTTTATAGACAAGGTTTAGCAACACCTTAGACATCCGGTTATGAAATAGCCAGAGGCAACAGTAGAAAGCCGAAGTTTGTAGAACACGGTACAGAGCCTCTTAGCTATTTGGTACCATACTTGCAAATCAATTCTCTAACAACGAGGTGGCCGCAGATTCAAACTTCTCAGGGCATTCAAGGCCACAAACTGACCACCATTGTTAAACTCACAAATCTTTCTTTGTTTTGAAGTAGGAAAAAAAAGCAGTGTAGAATTGAAGTTCTCAAAGGACGAATTGTCACCAAAGTTAAGTTCTTCAAACTCTCTACGTTTTCTTTCTAGATATGCCTATAATCACATAATCAACCACTGAGTTTTCCAGCATAAGGTACATCAATCCTTAGTTGAGGTTCTATTTTGAAATAGGGCACACCACTCCCTAGCTGCATGTTTAGTATAGGGTACACCAATCCCAGTTGTATTTTTTGACATAAGGTACAACCATCTTTAGTTAGGTTCCATTTCAATACAAGGTATCCTATCTGCTAGTTACTTTCTCTCTTAGTACAAGGTGCCATCCATTGGTTACATTCTCCCAGCGATATAAGGTGCCAATCCCTAGCCATATTCTCTCTTAGTAATACAAGGTGCCTACCCCTGGTTACATTCACTCTCACTGATACAGGGCACCAACCGTTGTTATATTCCCTCTTAGTGATACAGTGCCAACCCCTGGTTACATTTTTTCTCAGTGGTACAGGGCACCAACCCCTGGTTACATTCCCTCCAAGTCTTTTAACCTCTCTCATAGGAGACACACTTCCTAGTTTGAGTCATTCCATTAGGAGACGCACTTCTTAATCCGAACCACCAGTCCTAGGAGACGCACTTCCTAGTCCAAATCTTTTGACCTCATTCGTAGTATACATTATTCCTAGTTTGAGCTATTCCAATAGGAGACTCACTTCCTAATATGAATCATTAATCCTAGGAGATGCATTTCCTAGTCGAAGCCCTTAAACCTCACTCGTAGGAAATGCACTTCCTAGTCTAAGTCATTCATTAGGAGATGCACTTCCTAATCTGAACCATCAATCCTAGGAGATGCACTTCCTAGTCCAAGCCTTTCAAACTCACTCGTAGGAGACACACTTCCTAGTTTGAATGATTCCATTAGGAGATGGACTTCCTAATCTGAACCACTAGTCCTAGGAGACGCACTTCCTAGTCCATGTTAATTGACCTCATTCATAGGAGACACAATTCCTAGTTTGAAGTTTGAACCATTCCAATAGGAGACGCACTTCCTAATATGAACCATTAATCCTAGGAGAGGCACTTCCTAGTCCATGTCTTTTGACCTCATTCGTAGGATACGCAATTCCTAGTTTGAGCCATTCCTATATGAGACGCACTTCCTAATATGAACCATTAATCCTAGGAGACGCACTTCCTAGTCCAAACCTGTGAACATCATTCATTGGAGATGCAATTCCTAGTTTGAGCTACTCCAATAGGAGACACACTTCCTAATATGAAGCATTAATCCTAGGAGATGCACTTCCTAGTCCAAACCTTTCAACCTCATTCGCAGGAGACACACTTACTAGTTTGAGCCATTCTAATAGGAGATGCACTTCCTACTCCGAGCCGTCAAATCCTAGGAGATGCACTTCCTAGTACAAGTCTTGCAACCTCATTCTAATAGGAGACACACTTCCTAATCTAAACTATCAAATCCAAGGACACTTCCTAGTCCAAACATTTCAACCTCGTTTGTAGGAGACACTCCCTAGTTTGAGCCATTCTAATAGGAGACGCACTTCCTAGTCTGAACTATCAATCCTAGGAGACGTACTTCCTAGTACAAGTCCCTCAACCTCACTCAAAGGAGACGCACTTCCTAATTTGAACCTTTATTCCTATGAGATGCACTTCCTAGTCCAAGTCCTTCAACCCCACTCGTAGGAGATACACTCCCTAATCTATACCAATCCTAGGAGATGTAATTCCTAGTTGAAGCTCTTAAACCTCACTCGTAGGAGACACACTTCCTAGTTTGAGTCATTCCATTAGGAGACGCACTTCCTAATCCAAACCATCAATCCTAGGAGATGCACTTGTCACACCTCCTTTTTTACACTCCTACCCCGAAGGATAAATGTATAAGGGTGTTTTTCCATTTAAAGTGATATTATTAGAATTGGGATTATTTATTTTTAGAGTCGCCACTTGGGATAGGATTGGCTTTTGGTGTCCCAAGTCACCGGTTTAAATCAAATCCCAAATCGAGGAAAATTGTTGACTTCCCATTTTGTAGTCTACGAACCAGAGATTCTGTGTAAGGAATTTTGTTGACCCGGGGGAAGGTGTTAGGCACCCCCAGATCCCGTGGTTCTAGCACGATCGCTTAAATTATTATAAATGGCTAAAATCTAGTTTTTATACATGCTCCAACCTATAGTGCAATTTTAGAATGATTTAACCGCTATTAGTCAATTATTAAGAAAGTGAACGTCGTTTAAGAACGTATTTTTGGATCACGTCACATGAAATGCACCCGGATCCTCGACACATTTTTATTCAACGTTTTTGGATTTGGATTTGGGTCGCATGAAATGCACACCCGAGTTTAGGAATGTAATTTTATTAAAAATCGCGTCTAAAGAGACTAACGTGTTGTTATCTTTTGGGAAGGCCGTGAATTCGCTAAACGACCCGTCCCGAATATCTAAGTATTTTTAATTAAGTAATTAATGAGGGCCCCGCAATTTATATTTTTGTTTGGTCAGGCTCGTCTTATTTTTATTATTAAAAGGCCAACATAAAGCAAACTAAAATTTTCTAATTATTATTTGTCTCTAAATGGGCCAATTAATTTACAAATATAAATTCGGGTCTCGAATTCAAGTCCGAATTCAAACAAAAGGGAGAAAACCCTTTTAGCTTGAACCCGCTACCTAATTCAAAACCCAATTTTATATTTATGAATTATTTTCCTTTATCCTAAGGTATATTTTTAAAAGGCATTTGATTTTCAGCAACAAATTGGGCTTGAGACCAGCCCAGGGGAAGAAAAAGTTCATTTGGACTCTTAAATAGGTCCATATCTAATGCAGGCCTTATTCGAATTTTAAATTGCTGATTTTCCAATTCACAACAGGTTTAATTACTAGTGTTCAAATAGCTAATTCTGAATTCATTATTATTCGATTCATTAAATATTTGTTGGAGCTAGTAATTCTATATGTTTATGTCTAAATTGTTATCTTTGGAAACCAACCACAAACACTACAAGAGTAGACTGAAATTCCAACGTATTTGAACTATGAAATGCACTGAATTCTAAAGCAATTAAACATATCATTTGAAGTTGAATGCAACACTTTATTCTGATTTGATCCTCAAGTTTAAAACGACGGCATATTCTTAATTAATGCATCAAACAAGACATTTCTATTGACTATTCCTAACACTTCAGTTATTTCATGATTAAATACAAAAGGAATCTAGAGTCAGTTTTTAGACTTATGCTATTGTCTAATACTACAAAGCTAAACTAATTACTCAAATAAACTATAATGACTCAACAGGTAATCATCAGTCCAATACAAATCAATAACCTAACGATCAACAGTCCAATAATCAAAATATCAGAGTTTTAAACAGTCTGAAAATAATTCTGTCGTAATTACAAACAAAAATCCAGTGAAATTCATGAAAGTATAATGAAATGCAATACAAAATGATTGTCAAAACAGCCAGGTTGAACTTCTATTCATGTCCACAAATCTGAGAACTACATAGTGTGTACCTGGAATGTATCAAAAGGAGAAAGAAGATTGAGGTCAGTTTAAGCAATTGCACAGCAACAGTGAAATTTCAGCAGCACAGGGATGATTTTTGAATCAAAATCTCTTCAACCAATAACCAGAATCACAGTAACAGAAATAACAACATTCAACTTGATCAGAAATGACTCAATTGAACTTAAAACTCACTCAAAATCAATGCCAACAGACCTATGAACTTCAGCTAACCAAAACTGGACTAAGATTGTGAAAAACAACAGTTAAAAGTTGCAATTAATCTAAAATTGTTAATGGAACAGTAATTTTTGGTTTTTCTATTGATTTTCTATTTTTTTTGGATTTTTTGAAGGCTTAAATTTCAAAATCAGATCTGAAATTGAAGAGGAAATTTAGGGGGGAAATCTTTGAGGCTCAAAACTTGTAGAAATTTTCAGGGGTTTTCTCACTTCTTAAACAAGGCATGTTGATGCCTTTTTATAGGCAATATTAGGGTGCAGATTTCAAATTTTTAAATTTCCTTCTTAATCCCTATTTATTTTCAACTTTGGTCCTTTAGCTTTTAACTTGTTATCCAAGTAATGCCTTAAACTTCCTGAAATGTATACTTAAGTCCTATTTTGGAATGTCCTAGAAGGTTCTATCATGTTCATATTCCCTTTAAATCCCTAAACTACCCTTGCCTGATTTCTAAAATTACCAATTCTAATAAACCTACCCTTTTTCCATGCCCAAACTACCCTTATTACCTCCTAAAATTATTGCTCAACCAAAGCTCAATCAGTTATACTCCAAACTAAGTCCTACAACTCTAATAATGCATCCAATTGATAATAACTAAACTGAAAGCTAATTAACTGACTAATCACAGAACAAATCCTACAATTGAATTAACTAACTAGCCACAGAATCGAAGTGAAGTATCAGGAAGATCAAGGAGCAACAATTTTCAAACAAAATTCGACTGAAACTAATCATTTAAACTAATTAAAACTGAATTAATACCTAACAATTATACTAACGATTGACTAACTGAACAAGACAAAACAGGTTTGTCAAACAAAAATGAAAATTAAACTAAGAACTAATAGAAACATGTATCACTAACAAACTAATCAACAGAGTTATATTACTAATTAAAATATTCAAAAATTAAAACTACACTTAATTAAAAGATAGAACAAGAAGCGAACTAAATCGAAACAGAAAAGGGGAAAATGACTTACTGAATTAATCTTCGAGTTTATTTGATTTCTGGGAATGAATTTAATTGATATTATGGGTTTATCTTTTTCAAAATAAACTCATAATATTAATCAAAATCATTCGAGAGTGAAGCTTTCAAATGGCAGAAAAACTTGAAAACCTAGATTTAAAATTGAAGGCGGCCTGGTGAACTTCGAAAGAAAATAACCACGGATTTGTGAAGGGGTGGACGAGGAGACTGTATGGTGAAGATTTGGAGTCATTTGGATGAACTTGTGTTTTTGACCGGAATTTTGATTGAAGATTCGAAGAGATTGGTTGAGGTTTGAGGAAAACTAAGGCCAGATATGGGGAGAAGGGGCGGAGGAGCACCTGTGGTGTAATTTTGGGGTCCATCGGAGCATCGTCACTGGCGGATGGCGGAGGAACGACGGAGACGTTGGAGCAAAAAAGGGTACGCGGAAGAAATGTTGTTCTAGGGTTTTCTGAGATTTTTCACACACTTTTATTAAATGGCCTTGAATAGGGACCGTTGGATTGGAGTGATGGACGACCTTGATTGAATTTGGCTTCACTAATGCAAAACGACGTAGTATCCCTCCTATACTCCGTCGTTTTGTTGGTCCCAGAGATATGGTCATTTGGACCGAGTAAGGGTGCTCTTGGGCCAGATTAGGGTCGTTTATGCTTGGGCCAGGGCGAAAATTGGCCCAAATCGTGTGTCTTTTGAAGCAGCCTTTTATTTTAATTGTTTCATTTGTTTCTTCTATTTAATTTCTTGTATTTCATTTTATATATATAGTTTTTTTTATTTTTCTGATTTTATAAAAAATGTAAAAATTAAAACAAAGACCTAATATAATTCAAAGTTAAACTATTTAACTCCTAAAATTATTTAAAAATTCCATTTAAAGATAAATGCAACAATTAACAATTAAAAGTGCAAAGAAACTATTTTTGTTATTTTCTTCATATTTCGTTCTAAAACAAATTAATACTAATTAATACTAAAATGTGAAACTAAATCCCTAAATGCAAATGCATATTTTTGTATTTTCATATGAATCATGCACAAATAAAAATGCAACAATTAACACAAAATTCACAAAAACTTGTAAAGTAATAAAGAAATCATTTTATTTGGAATTTTGGGAATAATTTGCTTAGGGCAAAAATCACGTGCTCACAGCCACCCCTCTTTGCCCAGAAACACGAAGAGTTTTCGTGCAAAGAAAAGTGAGCGAAAACGAGCGATTTTTGCCCGTTCGCATATTTCGTGTGAAGCATTTTTAAAAGGGCTGACCGCACCCTGCTTCAGAGGTTGCCTACATATTTCGGGCTAAATAGGAATCAAGTCAGTGTAGTTCGAGAGTGTCTGGTAGCTGGGACTACCAGGAGCTGTGATTTCACTGTGATTGCTGCTGTTACTGCTCGCTGACCTTCTTATTTCACCAAAAGAAAAATCAAAGCTAAGCTAGCTATGCCTATCAACTATGAGTTACAAGATTCCTATCTATAATTCTCTTGAAACTTGATCTTGAGTCTTAGTTGATTCTGCTGTGGACCTTGATCTGAATCTTGATGCTCGTAAGTTGCAGGTGTTTGTCTCCATGCAGTATTGGGTCAAGACAGGATCAGTGGAGCTTGTGACTTCAATCAGATTTTGAGCCATCCACGCCCTTGCTTGCTTCGCATTTGAGTTCATTTCTTTTTGTTCTTTTCTTCTTTTCTTGATTCTGGTTTAAGACTCATTCCATTGGTCATCTCGCACCTTGTGTCTTGAGATCGACCTGCTTAAAATACCAAAACAAATAAACGAATGAAATTTTCTGCCCCAGTTTTCACTAGGAAAATTTCGTGAGTTAGTTGTGACACATATCTAAGCAATTAAATCAGGATTGTGTATTTCTGTGAATGAATCCAGGTTATACTAGAAGATGACCGGGTTATGCCAGAAAAAGAAAAGGGTCTCGGGTTATGCCGGGACTTGGGAAGAAATAGCTCCATGGGTTATGCCAGGGAGATCCTCGAGTTATGCCAGGATTTGTAAAGAAATAGCTCCTTGGGTTATGCCAGGGAGATCCTCGGGTTATGCAGGGATCTGAAAAGAAAAAGGCTCCTTGGGTTATACCAGGGAGATCCTCGCGTTATGCCGGGATTTGGAAAGAAAATGCTCCTTGGGTTATGCCAGGGAGATCCTCGGGTTATGCCGGGATTTGGAAAGAAAAAGCTCCTTGGGTTATGCCAGGGAGATCCTCGGGTTATGCAGGGATTTTGGAAAGAAAAAGTTCCTTGGGTTATGCTAGGGATATCCTCGGGTTATGCCGGGATTTGGAAAGAAAATGCTCCTTGGGTTATGCCAAGGAGATCCTCGGGTTATTCCGGGATTTGGAAAGAAAAAAAAAGCTCCTTGGGTCATGCCAGGGAGATCCTCGGGTTATGCCGGGATTTTGGAAAGAAAATGCTCCTTGGGTTATGCCATGGAGATCCTCGAGTTATGCCGGGATTTGGAAAGAAAAAAAAATAAAAAAACTCCTTGGGTTATGCCAGGGAGATCCTCGGGTTATGCCGGAATGGTTAAGGAATGGGTTCCTATGCTACCATGATTTGTTTTTCTTTTGGGATTTTCATTTTCATTTCTTTTCTTCTTTCTTTTCTTTTGTTTTCCATTTCATATAGTTTCCTTTTTTATTTAGCAAAACGCATGAAGAATTTGGGGAGGGGGAAACTTCCCTTTTGGTCGGTTCCTGGCTGCACAACTATTTCAGTGCTTGCACATTTCTTTTCCCTTTTGGGTCGCACGTGCTTCTTGCACGGTTGCTTTGATTGCACCTATTTTCATCAAAGAACAATTTGTTAGTTTGAAATGGTGGTTGGTTTTGTGGCCTTGATCATTCTATTTTCTTGATCCCGGCCCCTTTTCCGTTGAGAACTTTGCTGCTTGTTGGCTTCGAGGGTAAATTGCCTTTTAAAACCGACAGGATTCCACTTTCAGGATTTCGTTATGACTCGCCCGTGTGGGCTCTGGCCTTTTCACTTCATTCTGCCCTCCGGACCTTTGTCTTTGACTTTCTTTCTTTTTAAATGTCTTTTCTTCGAGAACATCAAACACTATGGTCAGTCGGGATTGGCCTGACGCACTCGCTGAGGCTGGGCATTTTCTTTGACTCTGACCAGGCGGAGCCCGATAGAACCAATCCTGCCACCTTTCTTTGTAGTAATTTTGGAATCAGTGTTAAACCGAAAGGGATTCAAGGAAGAAATATACAAAAGGCAAGCGAATGAGTTTAAAGAGAAGCATCCCTCTCGAGGGAAAAGAAGGACTTATCTGGGGTGTGCATGCTGGCTTCAAATGAACATGACATGCTTCTTGGACTGGATGCCTGACCCACACAAACTTTCCAGCTTCTTGTGAACCCATTAATTCCGCATTTCAAAACCATGGAACCTTGCCAGGACTCTTTTAGTGGTGAGATTTCTTCTTTTCGGCCGACAGCGCCCTTTGCGGGTTTTCGCCAATCGACCTCTCTCATTTCTCTTCTTATTGTCGCTCGATAGTGCTCTTTGTGAGTTTTCACTAAGCGGACTCTCTCATTTTTAGTTTTCTCTACTCACCATCGCCTTATGGTGCCCGAAGGTTTTCACCGATAAGACTCTCTCAATTTATTTCTCTCAATATAAATTGTATCAGATTCCAACAATGACATTTTTCACTTCCCTGCCTTTGCCAATTGATCGGAAGGACTTGGACCAGGTTTTTGAGGTAAAAAAGATTTTAGGCGGAACTACAACTTTGGAACCATTTCGGCGAATTCATGGCCGAACCATTATATCATCTGCCCCAGTTTTAATTTTTGGGGGAAATTGAGATTTTTGTTTTGGTGTGATTGAACCTTAGGGAGAGGCTGCCTACGTACCCTCTCGGGATCAAGTCAAACGTAGTTCAGGAAAGTTTGGTTTTTGTTTTTTTTTGTTTTGTTTTATTTTGTTTTTCTTTTCTCTTTCTCTTTCTCTTTCTCTTTCCTTTCCTTTTTCTTTCTTTTTTATTTTTTTCTTTTTTTTCTTTTTTTTTCTTTTTCTTTTTTTTTTCTCTTTTTTTTTTTCGATAGTACTTCCGGGTTCCAAAGAGGGTGAACAAAAAAGCATAACCGGCTCAAAGGGTTTATGAAGGATTGATAGTGTTTGGGGTAGAGGGAAGGAAAGCCTTCGTCATCTCAATTACACAAAAGCCGCCGCCGCAAGAGGTCTAGAAATAGTACCTTTTTACTGCATCTGCATTGACTGCTGTTTCAGGATCATTTCCTTCAATGTCTCCCAGATACAGTGCTCCTCTCAGCAATATTGTCCAGATGATGTATGGACACTTCTAATTAGGAGCGAATTTTCCTTTTGCTTCCTGGTTATGAGGGGGAATGCGTCTTAACACGAGTTGCCTCCCTTCGGAATTCCTGGGACACACTTTCTTGTTATAGGTGCGGGCCATTCTTTGTTGGTACAACTACCCAAATGTGCCTTGAGTACACTCTTTTGTTGTAATGTATGGAACTTTCCAACCCGTGAACCAATTTTCCTTCAATTGTTGCAATTCTTTATTTTATTTTCTCAAAGTTACCTTCTTTGCATTTCGACTCTTGATTCATGATTTCAAAATCTGACAGCATTTTGGGATCTGTGCATGAAGTCCGCAAGCATGTCATGTTATTTAAAGCTGCATTATTAGAGCTAAAGAGAAGAAATAAAGGAGAAAAAAATAGCAAAATCAGAAAGAATAAAGAAAAATGAACGATGAACTATTGATTTCATTTCTTGGAATTTTGAAGATAACAGGGTTCACATTCGGGAATTTAAAGACAGGAAACTACAGGAAACATCCGAGTTACACCCTGGAATAACTCGGGATGCAGAAAAAGTGGCGGGGCTAATCTACTGGGACTCCCACCTGATCGGGAATGGCGTAGCCTTTCAGTTTTGGGGTTTGGAACTTGGTCCCATGTACAACACCTCAGCAGTGCTAGTGCCCTCTCCCAGCTGAACCATATTGGCTTCATAAAGCAGTTGTCTCATAGCTCCACCTATTTCCTCACTTTCTTCAGCTGTGAAAACCTCATCGTCTTCCTCTTCATTATACTTAGGCTTGACAAAGGTCTCATACAGATGTGGCATTGTATAATCGGTCATTTTCATTTTTCCCACTTCTACTTCCTCAGCCCTCACATGCTCCTTAGGAGGGAAATGCCTTCTAGTGGCATTGTTTACCTCAACAGGGGAAATTGTCTAGCAGCCCTCCCAAGATCTCTTTACCCTCGTATGTTACCACTGTCTGATGATAACTCCATGGTACTGCAGCAGGGCTTATCCTGGGCTTCTGTGGTACGAGTCCAGTAAGCACTATCTCACTCAGCCGAGGTGGTTTGACTGTCCCCCGCACCACATAGGCTTGCGTGGTTTCGCACATTTGTGTTCCTTTTTTCAAATTAGCTTTCTTTTGTGGTTCTGTCTTGGTGATTTCGCTCTTCTCTTCCCCTTTCTCTTGCTTCGGGGCAACCTTTTGCTTTCTTTCCGCATCAGCGACAGCAATTATAGCTTTTAAGGATGGATCAAACTCCCTATCTTCACAAATCATCCCGATAACTGGCCCGTTGTTGTGAGCGGGCAGCGGATTATTAGTCACATTTGGGACATCCTCATTCTTCAACACTATTTTCCCTTGCTCTATTAAGTTCTGTACCGCTTGTTTCAGAGCCCAACAGTCATTTGTATGATGGCCTTCTGCCCCTGAATGGTATGCACACCTGACACCAGCTCTGTAGGCAGGCGATGCTGGGTTTTGTCTGTTCTGAGGGACCGGCTGCAGTAGACCCACTTGGACAAGATTCGGGAATAGACTAGAGTAAGATTCGCCAATTGGGGTAAAGTTTGGTCTCCCGGGTGGTTCCCGAGGACAGAAGTTATTCCGCAGAGGTCGGGGATTATAGTAGTTCTGGTGGGGAGGCTGATTTCTTGGGAACGAAGGTTGATTTCTATTGGTATGTGGCTGCGGTCGGGCAAAGGGTTGAACGTTCATGACCACATATGGTTGTGGAGCATAGGACATTTCTTGATGAGGGTAATAATGCTGAGGGGTTCTTTCTAAACACATGGGTCTAGGAGCGCGGTGTCTTCTCGCACCCGAAGCCGCCATGGACGTTTCCTATTCCGTCCTACCTTTTGCCATTCCTCCAGACCCGCCTTGGATGGCTTGGGAGGTTGCTCTAATAGGAGATTGGCTCCAAATTCTGCCTGTTTTCAGTCCATTCTCCACCATTTCTCCGATTTTTGTTGCCTCTGCGAAAGGTTTACCCATGGCGGAAATCATATTTTGAAATAATCCGCTTCCTGGGCCCGCAAGAAGACAGTGACCATCTCGACTTCATCCATTGGAGGCTTCACCCTTGACGCGTGTTCGCGCCACTTAATTGCATATTCGCAGAAACTTTCTGAGGTCTTTTTCTTTAGATTCGCGAGGGAGTTCCTGTCTGTGGCAATGTCTATATTGTACTGAAATTGTCAAACAAAATCTCGGGCCAGATCATCCCATATATGCCAACACGAGACATCCTGATCCATATACCACTCTGAAGCGATACCAATCAAGATTTCCCCGAAATATGCCATCAATAATTCCTCTTTGCCGCCGGCGCCCCATAACTGATTGTAGTACTTCTTCATGTGAGCGATGGGGTTGCCGTTACCATCATACTTTTCAAATTTTGGAGTTTTGAATCCTAATGGCAAGTGCACATGCGGGAACATACACAAGTCTGTATAGGAGACGCTTTTCTGCCTGCTCAAGCCTTGCATATTTTTCATGCTTTGCTCAAGGCTTCTCATTCTTTTTGCCATCTCGTCCTGCTCTGGGGATTTGGAGTTTTTATCCTGCCTCGGCGTAAGTTCACATGGTGGCTGAGAGTAGTTGTACTGAGGATAATGAGGAGGATCAACTTGAAAGACAGGATTCTGGAATGTGAGGACCGAGGGGTCAAAAGTATGCTTTGGTAGTGATGGTGGGTTGTTGCGGAGGCTGGTGGAGCTGTGAAGATATTGGGAGCAATTCCAGATGGGAACACTTGGGGATGATCCTCAGAGGGTGTTCCGAAAAAGTTAGCAGTCATGGTAGGTTGACTTAGAGGAATATTTGGGCGGCTGATGGGGACGGTAGTAACCCCTCCAGATCTTGGGAACAACTCCGAGAATCCGGGGATATTGCTTGGGGGATCCTTCCCATTATTCCAAGCATCCCACATTTCCATCAAGCGCAAGCGCAGGATCCGATTTTCTTCAGAT
>MU762721.1:29642-63262 GCA_026770625.1 Nicotiana glauca
TTTTTTTTTTTTTTTTTTGTATTTTTTTGATTTTAGAAAAAATGTAAAAATTAAAACAAAAACCTAATATAATTCAAAGTTAAACTATTTAACTCCTAAAGTTATTTAAAAATTCTATTTAAAGATAAATGCAACAATTAACAATTAAAAGTGCAAAGAAACTATTTTTGTTATTTTCTTCATATTTCGTTCTAAAATAAATTAATACTAATTAATACTAAAATGTGAAATTAAATCCCTAAATGCAAATGCATATTTTTGTATTTTCATATGAATTCTTCATGCACAAATAAAAATGCAACAATTAACACAAAATTCACAAAAAATTGTAAAGTAATAAAGAAATAATTTTTTTTTGGAATTTTGGGAATAATTTGCTTAGGGCAAAAATCACGTGCTCACAGCACTTCCTAGTTTGAATCATTCCATTAGGAGACGCACTTCCTAATTTGAACCACCAGTCCTAGGAAACGCATTTCCTAGTCCATGTCTTTTGCCCTCATTTGTAGGAGACGCATTTCCTAGTTTGAGCAATTCTAATAGGAGACGCGCTTCCTAATATGAACCATTAATCATAGGAGATGCACTTCCTATTCCATATCTTTTGACCCCATTCATAGGAGAGGCAATTCCTAGTTTGAGCCATTCCAATAGGAGACGCACTTCCTAATACGAACCATTAATCTTAGGAGACGCACTTCCTATTCCAAACCTTTAAACCTCATTCGTAGGAGATGCAATTCCTAGTTTGAGCCATTCTAATAGGATATGCACTTCCTAATATGAACCATTAATCCTAGGAGATACACTTCCTAGTCCAAACCTTTCAACCTCATTCGTAGGAGACACACTTCCTAGTTTGAGCCATTTTAATAGGAGACGCACTTCCTACTCTGAACCATTAGTCCCAGGAGACGCACTTTTTAGTCCAAGTCCTTTAACCTCACTCGTAGGAGACGCACTTCCTAGTTTGAGTCATTACAATAGGAGACACACTTCCTACTCTGAACCATCAAATCCTAGGAGATGCTCTTCCTAGTACAAGTATTGCAACCTCGTTCCATTAGGAGGCACACATCCTAATCTAAACCATCAAATCCTAGGAGACGCACTTCCTAAGACAAACCTTTCAACCTCATTCGTAGGCAACATACTTCCTAGCTTGAGTCAACTCTATTCATTCTAATAGGAGAAGCACTTCCTAATATGAATCATTAATCATAGGAGGTGCAATTCCTAGTTCGAGTCCTTTAATCTCGTAGTCATTCCAATGCCACCCATGGGAGATGCACCTCTTATCCTAAGTTTTATCACTTTCTACTCCTAAGAGAAGCACATTCGATTCGGAGTCTTCAGTATCATTTTTTCATCTTTCAAATAAAATAAGTTGATCTGCAGCTTTACCCATTATCTCACAAAATTTTCTCAGTGCTAAACTAGGGCAGAAATTTTTGTTCGTTTTGTTCGTCTTTGATGGCTTTGTAGGCCCCACCGTAGAGCACAGGTTGTGACTATCAAAGTTGCGGTTTCAGTTATCATCAAAAGGAAAAAGTATTTCGATCACAGGATAGTTGGAGTTAACTTTGACATTGTGTCAGTAACCCAGCTTCTCAAGAATCATCTTCTCAATTTCGGATCAGGAAAGTAAGCAACTGAGATTGAGTCATAATCTTTTCTTCAAAGAGCATCAAGATCCAATCTAAGGTCAACACGAACAAGCAAGTCAAGAATCAAGATTTGACTCCAGAAGACACATAGATAGGAATTTTGTAAATCTTAGTTTGCAGACATATATAGTTCTCTCTCTCTCTCTCTCTCTCTCTCTCTCTCTCTCTCTCTNAGTAACATTAATAGCAACAACAACAACAATAGTCTTAACTCTAGTACCTGATAGTCCTAGCTACCAAATTTTCCAGAATTACACTAACCTGATTCCTTTATAGCCAAGGATATGTAAGCAACCTCAGAAGCAAGGCTCTGTCACCTTTTTTTAAAACAAATTGCTTCCATTGGAGTGATATGTGAGCAAAAATTAGCTATGGCTTTCACTTTTCTTTGCATGAAAACTCTTCATGTTCTCGAGCAAAGAGGGGCAGCTGTGAACACCTAATTTTTGAACTATTGTAACACCTCCTAAAGTTATTAGTATTTTATTATTTTAATTATTTTTCTCAAATTTTGTGTCTTTAATTGCATATTTTCTATCATGAAAATGCCAAAAAATAATAGTTTTTCCTTCATTTGCACATTTTAGGAATCAACTAACTTTTTAATTGGTGAATCAATCTAGTTAATTGATCATTTGAATAAGTTATTTAATTAATTTATTTGTTTGTGTAAATTTAGTTTAATAACTAGGATTAAGGAAGAAATTTGGCCAAATTTGAAAGAAAAAGTGGCCAAGAATGCAAGATAAGGGGCTGCCATTGAAAGGGTCCGAAGCTACGTAGTTTTGCCTCGAAACTACGTCATTTCATGAAGTGAATCAAGATTAAATCTCATCCATTCATCTCTCCCTCATCCAATGGTCCACAATCAATCTCCCAACTAGGTATTTAAGACATAGAAATGCTGAAATTTTTCCCCATTTCCCCCATAATTCTTTTCTTCTTCCTCCCTCTTCTCATTCTTTCTTCCCTTATTAGAGAATCACCGCCCGCCGCCCATCTCCACTGGCTGAAAATTGCCGTCACCGATGGAGCACCCCCAAACAACCCCAAATTCTCACCATCTCTTCTTCTCAGTCCCTTCATTCCAAATCCATGACCCAAATTCCCCAAATCTCCACCAAAAATTGACAAACCTAAACCTCAGTTGCACCGCTGCCTTTGCCCCGCCATACGATGCCGCTGCCCATCGCGCAAACCACCCCAAAATTTCACTGTTTGTTCCTCTCAACCTCCTCTTTTCATATCTTCAAACAAAATCCTTCAAACCCCCCTCAAAATTCGCAAATTTTAGATCTAAGAAACCCTACCTGCCACCTTTTAACCCAAATTAGTGAAGTTACAATCACCACCACCCTACATAAAACGACCCAACCAGTCGTTTTGAAGATTTTGTACTTTGATCGCCAGTTCTCAGGCATGACTTACCCCGTATGATGTATTATGAGTGATGTAGATCGTTGGTTTTGGTTTTTAGGGAAATTGAAATGAATTTGAAGGAACAGTCTCAGTTAAAAGATTTTAATTTGAAAGGTTTGACCAAGAGTTGACTTAGTTGTATATGATCTCGAATTGTAATGTTTATGATTTGGTTAGCTTTGTTGGGTGATTTATGATTTAGAAGCACGATCATAATGCATTTTGGAAATCCGTGGAGGGATTTGGCTTGAATTGGAAAAGTTAGTAATTTAGCGAATTCTGATTGATAGGTGAGATTTTGATTCGAGGTTCAGAATGGAATTCTGAGAGTTTTTGTAGCTTTGTTATGTCATTTGTGATATGTTTGCAAAATTTCAGGTCATTCGGACATCGTTTGGTTGAGTTTTTGATCGAAAGAGTAATTCGAAAGTTTTGGAATTCATAGGCTTGAATCCCAGGGTGATTCGATGTTTTGATGTTGTTTTGAGCGTTCCAAAGGTTGGAACAAGTTTGAATTATGTTATGGGATGTATTGGCATGTTTGGTCGGGGTCCCATGAGTCTCGGATAAGTTTTGGAGGAGTTTTTGGAAGATTTGACCGTTTTGAGCATAAGCATGTAATGATCCAGAGGTCCATTTTTAGTTCTAAATATCGAAATTTGATTTCGAGACTTCCGGAATTTTGACAATGAATTAAGGAGTGATCTGGAAAGTTTGGTTTAATTTTATTAAGTCGCGATTGGGTTTTTTATGCGAAATATGAGTTATTTGTTTAACGAGCAAAATGGGTATCACACTACGCAAATGAGCTCCGAATTGAGTTTCGATTGAAAGGCTATGTTTGTATTATTATTTGTGACTCATAGGAACAAGAATCATCAAATTTCGAGTTCGTATGGTGGAGTTAGAGCCTTTTTAGTAAAAATAAATATTGCTGGTGTAGCAGGATCTAGTGTGCACCTTTGGTGACCAGATTTGGCACTTTTAGCGACGGGAATGGGGCTTTTAGCGACCAGAATTGTGTTTTATTGAGATGTCTTGTTTTTTTTAGCTCATTCCCACATTTTTGGACGAAAAGAACGTGGTTTGGGGTGATTTTTTAGCGAGAAAGTCATGGGAAATCTTGAGGTAAATCACTTGTGATCATTTCTACTCCATAATATTTAATTATCATTAAATAATCCGACTAGATTATATGTTTTTGAGGTGTAAATTGGAGATTTGGACCTAGGGATTTGAAAATAAGATTTGAAGATTTGGAGGCCGAATTTTTATCAGAATTTAGTAATTTTGGCATGGTTGGACTCGTGGTTGAATGGGTTGTCGGATTTTGTGATTTTTATCGGATTCCGAGATGTGGGCCGGGGGGCCGGATTTGAGCAATTTCGGGAATTTGATGTTAAATTGGATATTTTCAAGTGGGCTTCATTTCCTTAGCATATTTTAATAATTATGTAGTGATTGTGGCTAGATTTGGAGCATGCAGAGGTCGATTCATGCGGGCAAGGCATGGCGGGCTACAGTTTGGACCAGATCGAGGTAAGTAATGATTGTAAATACTATCCTGAGGGTTTGAAACCCCGAGTTACACATCGTGGTGTTACTTTGAGGTGACGCACACGTTAGATGACAAGCGTGGAGTTGTGCACCGTTGGGGATTGTGACTTGGTCCGTCTTGTATGGCTGTTAAGTCGCATATTTGATTCGAAATCTTATGATATTCCATATTTTACAGGTTGATATTTTATTTTAGGCTGTATGCCATGTTTGGGATCTTGTGTCAACCTTTTGAGACCCTTAGGGGTATTTTTACTATTTTTCCTCACTCAATGTGTTTGATAGCATATCCTCGGTCATGTTTTACCTGTTTATTGTTTAAAATATAGTTTTATCACTATATTCTTAAAAATGAGGATACTATTATGGGCTGAGTTCCCTATTTTGCTGATGGTCCGAGTGATCGTGAGATGATGACTAATAATGACCGAGGGTCTAATTGTGAGATTGATGACTGAGATAGACTGAGAGTCTGATGGTGAGGTTAATGACTGAGAGAGGCCGAGGGCCTAGTTGTGAGGATTATATATCTATGGATCGGGTTGCACGCTGCAGCAATATGTGTGTGTGTGTGTATGTGTGTGTATATATATATATATATATATATATATATATATATATATATATATATATATATATATATATATATATATATATATATGGATCGGGCTGCACGCCGTAGCGATACTTATATGTATCGGGCTGCATGTCACAGTGATATGCTGGATCGGGCTGCACGCCGCAGCGATATAGCGCTTGGGCTGTAGGAGCCCCTCCGGAGTCTGCACACCCCTAGTGAGCGCAGTTGAATATATATATGGATCGGGCTGCACGCCGCAGCTATACGTCGATCGGGCTGCACGTCACAACAGTTACTATATGGCACCTATTGAGCGTGAATGCTGAGTGCGAGTACTAATTGGTAAGAGTTGAGTCACGAGTGACAGAGAGGCTAGCCCGAGGGGCGATGGATATATATAAAGATGCATATGAGTGATGTTTTGCCTGAGAGGCCTGTTTAGGGACTTATTGATTTCACTCCTTTTTTAAATAAGTTTCTATCGAATATGTTGATTTATCGATTGTTTTCACTCAGCTTTATATTGAGCCTCTGTCGGAAAGTTACACAAAAATTTTAAAATAACTTTTTATTTAAACTAGGGTTTATGAGATGTTCAGAAATAAATCACTGATTTGACATTAGTTATTTTCACTGAGATTTTCAAGTTATGAAGTGTTTATGATTACTGTTTTGCCCGATGGGCTATTTTTACTAACTATGTTTTGACTGAGGGGCTATTTTTACTAACTATGTTTTGACCGAGGGGCCGATTATGACTTTAAATCTCTATTATTAGTTTAAGTGGTATTGAAGCCCTACTGGAACTGCTGGAAGGTATTTCAAAATGACTTTTATTAAAAGCTGGATTTTGAAAGGGAAGATTGTCTTGTACTCTGATTTGGAAGCTTATTGTTCTCATTGAGTTTAATATAAATGTGGATTTATTATTTCCTACTGCTCGGTCTTTATTTACTCTTATTACTTACTAGGTTGGAGTACTCACATTACTCCCTACTCCTCGTGTGCAGATTCAGGTATTGCGGAACCCGGTAGCGGGTGTTGGTTGCTCAGATGCGGAGTCTTCAGAGTTAGCAAGGTGGCTGCACGACGTTCGCGGCACCGCTTCCTCCACCTTATTGCTATTACTGTATTTAGTACATTTTTAGACTTTTGTTGTATTCAGACCTTGATAGTTGCTCATGACTATTGACACCCCGATGTCGGGCTTGTATTTTTATTCCGCACTGTTATTTCAGAATTTTATCATGAAACATGGTTTAATTAAAGGTTTAAAAATGACTCTTAATGCTTAAAGGGTTAATTTGAGTGTGGGGTCGGCTGGCCTTGTCTTCACGAGATGTGCCATCACGACCGGGCCGGTTTGGGGTAGTGACAAGTTGGTATTAGAGCCTAGGTTACATAGGTCTCACGAGTCATGACCAATTTTAGTAGATTCTCGCGGATCAGTATGGAGACATCTGTATTTATCCTCGAGAGGGTGCAGAACCTTTAGGAAAAACTTCACATTCTTGGAATTCTTATCGTGCGTCCTTGATTCAGCTTGAAAAGTAACTCTTTGAATTCCTTCCACGCATTCGTATGCGCGCATGAGCGCTCAGTATTAGATGTGCCTTGATGTTTGTGATTCCCCGATCGAGGGGCGAGATGTGATCTCTATGAGTTGATATTGGACTAGTCTGAAGGACTTGAGGCCGGATCTTCGCCTATGGCTTGAGCACCGAGGTGCTGATTGTATGAGCAAATATTTTGAACTTATACGTTCGGTAGTGCCCTATTGGTAGAAGTAATGACTAGATATCTATGTGATGAGTATGTTATGACTGCGAGGTGTATTCATATGATTTGGAAACGACGAGAAGGGTCTTCTGGAGGATAGATGAACTATTAAGTGTTTGATTCCCATTGTGATTGGATATGTAGCCCCGAGTTATGGGTGCATTAAGAACCTTTTCATGTCTCCTAGTTGGGAGTGGAGTAAATTTCATCTTGCGGAATGGGTTTAGACTCAGGGAAACTAAGTGACTGTGTAATATGTGAAAGGTATACAGAAATGTTAGATTGAGGCAAAGCAGGTGGCTTATCTCCTGCGGAGTGTTTTGAAGTGGTGTGATCCTTATGTTGTCTGTTAGAAGATCTTATTTACAAGTAAAATATACGTGTTGAAATTTAAATTTTGGGTCGCTCTAGAGAGTGGATTTAGCTGCTACGAGGGTGAATGCGAGATTTGCAAAAGATATAAAGTACCAGATGGTCTGTGTTCCACAAGCTTATGAAGGATTGAGTTAATCTCACTATGGTATTATGGCAACAATAAAGTATATGCATTATGAGTTATTGTGTGTGTTTTAATCTATGGCTTTAAGCTAAGTGGGGGAGTTTACTATTGATTAGCTGATTGCTCGGTTATGTGCTATGTTGGTTCCGATTTGATGTGTGTGGTGAATAAGTTCTGGTTTCGGAGATTGAGCCCGAGGATGGCTCGAGTAAAGGAAAATTTTGACTAAGGAAAGGTTATGTGCTGCAATAGCAGAAGTGCCAATGAGGCACTAGTTGTTCAATTTTGTTGATCGGGTTAAGTGCAGTCTGAATAGAGTGAATGACTCTCGAGAATGGTTCTAATGTGTTCAAGATGCTTCAAGTAGCAATTGGGTATGTCAAAGTCGTATATGTGCTTTGAAACCAAGTTTTCATTGGAAGATTTCAAGACGTGTGGTATTTCTATGTTAATTATAAGATTCTATGTGTCAGTATCAAGAAGGTAAAGGTAACGGATTTAGATTCACAAGAAGTTTTTCAGAGTAAAGTGTTTTGGAATGTGGTGCTACAACAAGAGGGAGTATCAAGTTGAAAATGAAGCAGAAGGAAATTTAGATAGAGGGAGTAGCTTGATAGTAGACCGAGTCGGTATGGTAAGGATATGATTAATCCCTTGTGTGCGTTTGAGGCAATGAGTTCTTTTAAGTATTTTATGGCGATACTCTTAGATTGGAATGGAAGGTCACAAATTCTTAGGTGGCACGGGATGTTTTAGATAATTAGAGAAATAAGCTTCAGATGATTTGAGAAATGATCTTCAGATGATTAAGAAATGGTAATGCTAATTGAGGTGTTTGACGAGGGTATATGTTTTAGAAAGAGGCAATGTGGTTAAGTTGATGGTACGTCGGTAGTATTGCAGCACCAAAGAATCTTAGAGTATCTCTCATGGGATGATTGTGTACAAGAGGTGATTTATATATATGAGAGTGGCGGAATTGGGATCAGATATGGTAATTCGTGTGTTTATGGACTTGGAGACTGGAAGTTCTCATATACAGGTCAGTTTGTGAGTGTAAAAGCAAAATGTGGGTAAGTTAGTCAGATATTAGTATGTGCTATGATCTAGTCAGTGTGGACCTTCGAAGCGTTATTTATCGGTTGTGTGTATCTGGAGTTGATGTGTGGTCCATTGGTAGACCTATATGGGTATGTGTCCGGCATCGAGATAGTTTTGTTGATTTTGAGTTGCTGTTGGCGAAGGATGTATTGTTTTGGTTATTTGAATTATTAGTAATTGGGGGATCTATAAGTTGCCTTTCTGTGTTTTGAGACGTTATGATCTGTTGGGTGGCACCTATGGTGCGGGTCTATCGGAGTTTCATAATAGAAGTCGAGCGGGAAGAGTAATTGGGAGTTGCTCGGCGAATGGCATATTAGATATGTTCTATCGGATTTGCATGGTGTATGTCATCTATTTCACCGTGGGCGTAATGATTTGCTTTGGTTCCAGACATCAATTGAGCGTGGCTGCCGATTTCAAGCATAGTGACCTAGGGTGTTTCATGTGGAGCAGTGTTTGGATAGGATCGTGTGTTGTAGTGAAGTTATGTGGAAAAATGACTTGGCGAGTTAGATTCGTGTGTTCTATTCGTGTGTTGTGACGGTACTGGTGAGCTTGAGGTACGATTCTTTCATTTGAGTCAGTTTCATAATGTGAGTATGTTTAGATTGTTGCATATTGGTGCGCGGACTGTGCAAGTTGTGGCTTTAGCCTGTCTTGATGTGTCATGTCGCCAGAGTAATTGTGGTGGATTAGACGAGATCGCTGGTGTTTGTAATAAATACAAACAGATTCAATTTCAGCATGTTTGAAGGATAAATATTGAGGTTCGGTTCAGAATTTGCTATGGTCCTTGCCAAAGGAGAAGAAGCCTCATGGATGGTTGATCTGAGAAAATGGTTATGGTTTATTGCGTGTTTCAGTTATCATTGGCAGTTTATGGAAGTGTTGGAATAAGACCTTAGTTGGTAAGAGGTTTTCTATCAGTATTCGATTTTTAGGTGCAGCTGCTGTGATTAGAAGTTATCGTTGCGAGTGTATGAGTTAGGTGGTGTATCATGTGATTGTGCCTGAGATAGAAAATATGAGTTGTTACAGCTTGTTTGGACTTATTCGCAGTATAAATGTGAGATTCTGAAAGCATTGAGGATTTTAGAAGCAGAAATGTGGTTCTATGATTTATGGACTAGGATGGATTTTGAAATTTCAATTATATCACGTTATCGGACCTATATGAGATAGGGTGACGTGGGATCACCCCCGGTTATATGCAGGGTAAGGTTATTTAGCTATTGGTTGGCTTTTAGAACAACTCTGGGTACGTTCGAGGACGAACCTGTGTTTAAGTGGGGGAGGATATAACGACCCAACCGGTCGTTTTGAAGCTTTTGCACTTTGATCACCAGTTCTCAGGCATGACTTGCCCCGTATGATGTATTATGACCGATGTAGATCGTTGGTTTTGGTTTTCAGGAAAATTGAAATAAATTTGAAGGAACAGTCTTAGTTGAAAGCTTTGAATTTGAAAGGTTTGACCAAGAGTTGACTTATTTGTATATGATCTCGGATTGGAATTTTTATGATTTGGTTAGCTTCGTTGGGTGATTTATGACTTAGGAGCGCGATCGGAATGCATTTTGGAAGTTCATCGAGGGATTTGGCTTGAATTGGCAAAGTTAGTAATTTGGCGAATTCCGGTTGATAGGTGAGATATTTATCCGAGGGTCGGAATGGAATTCAGAGAGTTCCTGTAGCTTTGTTATGTCATTTGTGATGTGTGTGCAAAATTTCAGGTCATTCAGACGTCGTTTGGTCGGGTTTTTGATCGAAAGAGTAATTCGGAAGTTTTGGAATTCTTAGGCTTGAATCCGAGGGCGATTCGATGTTTTGATGTTTTTTTGAGCGTTCTGAAGGTTGGAACAAGTTTGAATGATGTTATGGGGTGTGTTGGCATGTTTGGTCGGGGTCCAATGAGGCTCGGATAAGTTTTGGAGGAGTTTTTGGAAGATTTTGCCATTTTGAGCATAAACATGTAATGATCCAAAGGTCCATTTTTATTTCTAGATATCGAAATTTGATTTCGAGTCTTCCGGAATTTTGACAATGAATTATAGGAGTGATATGGAAAGTTTGGTTTAATTTTATCAAGTCGTGATTGGGTTTTTAACGCGAAATATGAGTTAATTGTTTAATGAGCAAAATGGGTATCACACTGAGCAAATGAGCTTCGAATTGAGTTTTGATTGAAGGTCTATGTTCGTATTATTATTTTTGACTCATAGAAACAAGAATCATCGAATTCCGAGTTCGTATCGTGGAGTTAGAGCCTTTTTAGTAAAATTAAATATTGCTGGTACAGCAGGATCTGGTGTGCACCTTTAGCGACCAGATTTGGCACTTTTAGCGACGGGAATTAGGCTTTTAGCGATTAGAATCGTGTTTTATTGAGCTGTTTTATTTTTTTAGCTCATTCCCATATTTTTGGATGAAAAGAACGTGGTTTGGGGAAATTTTTGAGCGAGAAGTCATGGGAAATCTTGAGGTAAGTCACTTGTGATCATTTCTACTCCATAATACTGAATTATCATTGAATAATCCGACTAGATTATATGTTTTTGAGGTGTAAATTGGGGATTTGGACCTAGGGATTTGAAAATAAGATTTGAAGTTGGAGACCAAATTTTTATCGGAATTTAGTAATTTTGGTATGGTTGGACTCGTGGTTGAATGAGTTATCGGATTTTGTGATTTTTATCGGATTCCAAGACGTGGGCCTGGGGGCCGGATTTGAGCAATTTCTAGAATTGGAAGTGAAATTGGATATTTTCAAGTGGGCTTTGTTTCCTTAGAATATTTTAATGATTATGTACTGATTGTGGCTAGATTTGGCGCATCCGGAGGTCAATTTATGCGGGCGAGGCATGGCGGGCTAGAGTTTGGACCGGATCGAGGTAAGTAATAATTGTAAATACTGTCCTGAGGGTTTGAAACCCCGAATTACACATCGTGGTGTTACTTTGAGGTGACACACGTTAGATGACAAGTGTGGAGTTGTGCACCGTTGGGGATTGTGACTTGGTCCGTCCCGTATGGCTGTTAAGTTGCGTATTTGATTTGAAATCTTATGATATTCCATATTTTAGATATTGATATTATATTTTTAGTTGTATACCATGTTTGGGGCCTTGTGCTGACCTGTTGAGACCCTTAGGGGCATTTTTACTATTTTTCCTCACTCAATGTGTTTGATAGCATATCCTCAGTCATGTTTTACCTGTTTATTGTTTAAAATATAGTTTTATCACTATATTCTTAAAAATGAGGAACTATTTTGGGCTGAGTTCCCTGTTTTAGTGATGGTCCGAGTGATCGTGAGATGATGAATAATATAGACCGAGGGTCTGATTGTGAGATTGATGACTGAGATAGACTGAGAGTCTGATGGTGAGGTTAATGACTGAGAGAGGTCGAGGGCCTAGTTGTGAGGATTATATATCTATGGATCAGGCTGCACGCCGCAGCAATGTATATATATATGTATATGGATCGGGCTGCACGCAGCAGCGATACTTATATGGATCGGGTTGCACGCCGCAGTAATATGCTGGATTGGGCTGCATGCCGTAGCAATATAGCGGTTGGGGTGTAGGATCCCCTCCAGAGTCTGCACACCCCCAGTGTAGCGTAGTCAACTATATATATGGATCGGGCTTCAGGCTGCAGCGGTTACTATATGGTACCTATTGAGCGTGAATGCTGAGTGCGAGTTTTGATTGGTAAGAGTTGAGTCACGAGTGACAGAGAGGCTAGCCCGAGGGGCGATAGATATATATAAATGCATATGAGTGATGTTTTGTGTCACGACCCAAAATCCACTAAGGGTGGTGGTGGCGCCGGACATCTCTGTCAGGCAAGCCAACTAAATTATCAATTTAATTCTCTTTTAATACCTTTAATTAGGATTTTTCCTTCTATTTTTCATAATTAAATGAATCTATACTTCAATTCAAATTAAATAATAAATGATTAGTACAAATCCTTCGAAGGCCATCCCAGAACCCGGTGTCACAAGTGCATGAACAACTACTGATAAGGAAAATAAAATACAGCATCTGTCCGAAATACAGTGCACAGGGAATAGAATACAAAATGCTGAAAGGAACTACACTAGTTGCGGGTCGCCTCGAATAATGCAGCTCACCTAGTCCCGGAATCATCCGTGCTGCTACGCCCAGTAGGCTGCTAGAGGTATATATACCTGTGCAACAAAAATGCACAAAAGTGTAGTATGAGTATGTAATCAACGGGTACTCAATGAGTATCCCGCCTAATCTCGAAGAAGCAGAGGCGCGATAGCCAACTTCGACACTCACTAGAGATCAATTAACAATATTCTAGAAATGCAAGAAAAATTATATATTTATATAGTAGTTCTAATTCGCGAAGCCATAAAACAGGTAAACACCTTCAACAATTAATCAAGAGCTTCCAAAGATTATTATTTATTATCTTATCGATTTATATCAATCCACGAAGGGCCAATTCCACATTTAAAGTTCTCAAGCGACAAATAACATGCGCAAATAACACCGAGGCGACGGCCCGATCCAATAGGAATGTAAATTGTGCACTGACGAGGGTCGAACGGCCTGAACCATAGATACATCTACTTAATTTGCCGAGGTGTTCGGCCCGTTCCATAAATACACATATACCCTGCTCGCGAATCATGCATGCGACGCAGGTACACATAAATACATGCTCAAGTAGCCAATTAAGAATCTATGGGGGATCTTTATCCAAATAAGACAATTTCTCTTTCTAACAATTTAGGAAAAATGATGTTTAATCTCTTTTTAAATTCATTTACTAATCAAAGGTGATTTGAACAATTCAAGCTATCAATGGATTCATAAATAATCCATGTATAACATGCTTGTAGGTCCAAACTACCCGGACAATAGCATAATAGTAGCTACCCACGGACTCTCGTCACCTCGTGCATACGTAGCCCCCACATATAGGAGAACATAATCAATTATTTCACCTATGGGGACAATTCCCTCTTAAAAGGTTAGAAGGGAGACTCACCTCTCTCCGAAGACTCATAACCGGCACTATACATTCTTCCGAAGGCTCGAACCAACGCATAATGCACCAAAACTAGCCAATGGTCATACAAATCCATTAATATATGCTCAATAAAACTTTACAACCCAATTTGTAGAAATTCCTAGCCCCGAACGAAAAGTTGACAAAAACGCCCTCGGGCCCACGTGCCTAGAATCCGAAATTTTTCGAAGATAAGGATTGATCATGACCTTAGGAACTCAAATATATAATTTCCTCTAAATTCCATACCCAAAATAGTGGCTAAATTCCAAGAATATAATTTTCTAGGTTTCCACCAAAATCTCAATTTTTTTATACTAGTTTTCATGCCCAAGCGCATACAAAATTGATGTATTTAACTCATAATAGGTGGGGATAACTTACCTTAATATTGATGACGAAAATCCCCTATTGAAACTCTCCAAAATCGCCCATACCAAGTGGAAAATGGGAGAGAAATGACCATCTCCCGATTTAAAATAACCTTCTGTCTCCAGGTATTTTCTCTTCTGCGGTACATTTTCCGCTTCTGCGGATACCGCTTCTGCAGTTGTTGGCCGCTTCTGTGGCTTTGGGCAAGAGGGAGCTAGACCGCTTCTGCGGTCTGGGGGGCGCTTAAGCAGAACCGCTTCTGCAGTCCCCGGGTCGCTTCTGCGGTTTCCTTGGGCTTGGCCCCTTTCTGCTTCTGCGAGATTTCAACCGCATCTGCGGTCCAAGAACCGCGGATGCGGTTATGACAGAAGCAGCAACCTTCAATCTTCCCAAATTCCATTTTTCGGTCTGTTAACCACCCAGAATCTACCCGAGGCCCCCGAGACCTCAACCAAAACTACCAACCAATCCCAAAATACATTACGGACTTGCTCGAGGCCTCAAATCATACCAAACAACGCTAAAACCCTGAATTACATCCCTATTCAAGCTTTATGAACTTTGAACCTTCCAACTTCTACTTCCGATGTTTAAACCTATCTGATTGACACATTATGGACCTACTCCAACTTCCGGAATCGAATTACGATCCCGATATCAAAAAGTCCACTTCCGGTCAAACTTCTCAAAAACCTTTAAATTTCTATCTTTAGCCAAATGGCTTCAAAATGACCTACAGACCTCCGAATTCACTTCCGATCACGCTCCCAACTCCAGAATTAGCATATGAAGCTACTCCCTATCTCGGAATTCCAAATGGACATTGATAACACTGAAATGCACTTCAAACAAAACTTATGAAATTTTTTCCAAAATGCCAACTTCCACATTAGGCGCCAAAACGCTCCCGGGTCATCCAAAACCCGATCCGGGCATACGCCCAAGCCCAAAATCATCATATGAATCTGCTGGGACCTTCAGATCCCGATTTTGAGGTCATTTACTCAAAATTCCAATCCTAGTTGATTCTTTCATCTTTAAGCTTCCGAAATGAGAATTCTCTTCCCAAATCAACCCCGAACTTTTCGAAATTCAATTCCGACCACACGTAGAAGTCACAATACCTGAAATGAAGCTGCTCATGGCCTCAGACTGCTGAATAGCGTGGTAGGGCTCAAAACGACCGGTCGGGTCGTTACATTCTCTCCCACTTAACATACGTTCGTCCTCGAACGTGCTGAGAATTATTCTGAAATGGTCTGACATCACTGTTTAGCACCTCAGGCATCTCCCCGTGCCACCAAAACTTAGCTGAACACATTAGCTCGTTAAATTCTAAAGATATTCCCTTTTATTCAAGCAAATAAGCCTTAGAGCCTAGTTCCAACATCCGGAATTCTATTTCCGACCCATTTTCAACATAGGATCACCAAATCATTCACTACACATTGTACTCAAACACGACTATATAACTTTGTTGAATTCACACTTTGCATTACTTACTCATAGGACCACAATGACCCTTCTGATTGAATTACTCGCAATTCCACGAATTCGATGCTCCCATTGCACCTCAAGACCTACATGGGTCTTGCTCTAAATTTTACAACACCGACACGATAGAAGAGATGTGCCGAAATTCATAACCAACTGTTGAATCAACAAATCATTGGGTCTATACCCCTAATAAGAATCATTTCCTCTTCCCGAACCCTCTAATAGTCTTAGCTCCTTAATACACTTCATATAATCAAATTGCACTGGTCCTAAATCCAATAACCTCGTCTCACCCAGTATGAACTTCTCAGGCAATAAGTCGCCTCAGACACAATCAAAAGTCCCATATGATGCTACCATGTGCTAATAGGCTACCAATTGGAATGTGATACAAAAGGAAACTAACTCTGAAAAGGAGATCTAATTTCCCCGCTCGCGGATCATACAAGCAACGCGGGATTACAGCTAGAATGAGCTCTCCCCGAAAAATGGGAAACAGAACATATAAATGCAAATAGGGGAACTGTACTGAACATCACACTGCTACGGCGTGCAACCCGATCCAAATAACGTACCTATGGCGGCGTGCCACCCAATCCAAATAACATACCCATGGCGGCGTGCCAACCGATCCTCACATAGAACTCACATAAGGAGATATACATCGAGCTAAATTGCCCATTACAACAAGATATCGAATTTGGTCACAAGCACGCTAAGTGCATAATACCATCCCTGGGGGACATGTAGTGCTGTAAGCTACGAAACTCAAGCACAACTGAGGTGCGATATATAATCTGAATCTCAAGAGCCATTTTGCTCATAATACGATGTTCCCACGCGGGTCCTCAACACATACACAATTATTCAGGCCATCTCACAACTCACACAGCGCAATGCACCACTACAACGAAATATCTGACACCCTGACTACTCCATAAGGGGCGCATTACTGAAATGAACACGACTGGCCTGACATAGAGCCCATATTCACATTTAAACCCATCCACTGACCTCAAGTTGATCCTGATCACATCAAACTAAGGCAATAACCTTTAAAAGGTCCATACTAATTTCCCTCGTCTCATAACACACTTGAACAACCATCATAGCCGGACCAAACCTCCTCAGTTCATAACCCAATAAACAAAGTTCCCTTCAGGCATAAATTCTCAAAGTAATGATATTACCACAATTCCTCATACTTGGTTTAAATCCTTAGTCACACAAGTGACTAAATGTCACCTTGGTAAAATATTCCCGTGGGACACGTTCCCATAATCTTCCGAAATAAATAGCGGGTCCTCACATCTAAACCATCGGCCGTACTAATGCTGAAAAGTGATCAAGAATCCTTAACCAAGATGCAAAACCTCTTTCACAACATATCGATCTCCGGTGACGGTGAAGACAATCCCAACTTACATTAAACACCGAAACTTCTTTCCTGCTCATCCAAGCTTACGACATCTTTGTCCACACCGAACTGCAACTTTGATTCTCGTTTCCAATTTCATATTACTCGCTGCACCCAACGTGCGAACATACGATAGAACACGACTTTCATCGTAACTCCGAAATCATTAATATTTTACACTTCATCATATAAGAAATTTCCTCTTAACTCACTTTAGAAGAATCATAGCAACACACAGGTAAATTCCCATAACCGTAGGATATGCAAATCTCTAAGTAGTGGTCCAAGCCAGCATAGCCCTTCCAGAATCTGCTTCCACTTAATAAGCCATAACAGAAGAATGCTTCTGAATAACATCAATTACGATGGCCGACAAGCCTCACACGTACCGCCACAAATCATACGCATATGTTGGTCGCGTTGAATGAACTGATCACTGAACCCAATGTGCCAATTCAACTATGGCTAATCAATATGCCTTCTTCCAGTTTATCCTTGTTTGCCCTGGAAATAATACTAACTCTATTCAACACATAACATACTCTCTCTACACTCACCCGGAGTAGCCTTGAGTCATGAGACCATGTTGTCTCAAATCCCACGAACTATTTCATATTTCTCAAATGCTACACCACAAGTCAAAATATCATAGAACATTCTGGGCACCTTCCCATAAGCTGTTACAAATCTTGATCCTTAACTGTACTCATAGGCTTGAAATCATTGGTCCCGAATATAATCAACTCCATGAATCTTCTAGCACCTTAATACCCTCTCAACGAAGCACCTGGCAGAACGCTTCTATACAAGGCATAAATCCTGAATCTTTTCCCAAGTTCGAACATGAGCCCATAAGGCCAACCATAGCACATCTTTACTAATTCCTCTGCTCAAAGTACTACTTATGGTATTTTTTCGTAGCTGAGATAACCCCTCAGTATGCTAATAAACAAAAACTTCGCAAGTAGTTAACCATGCAACCTATTCATAAGCGGTGGGACTCTCCCTCTTAGCTTGAAGTCATTATTACAAAACTCTGGATTTCATCAGGATTCTTAATCTCTTATTGAAATAACCTTGCGCAGTCAATCACCAGCATTCTCGATATCTTACCGTACAAACACAATTTGTACTCTAAATCATTAACAACATTCACACAACAGTTCCCTTTGCTGCATAACCCATAGAATTCTTCGCAGAAGCCTCGCCAACCACGCGACCGCTAAACTGCTCACAAGAGATAACCCTCTTGAGTCCAAGCTCACTCCCTAGCTGTACCAGTCCATTTACCCCTCGTGGACATCCATTAAATGTGCGACAACATCATTTCACTTCAAAGTCATGCTACATCTTTCTTCATTTCAAGCAGCTTCTTTCCGTCATACCAAATCTCCTGCCATATAACAACTCCATGCTTCGAATTAAATCTACAGACTTCCATTGCTCATCGCTAAAATCCCAGATCCTTCCAAACTATTCTTAGGCGCGTGGTCATTCTACTACTAGGCCCTATACAGCTCTACCACTCTCCCACTTTGGGCAAACTTACTCCTTAAATCAACTGCTCGGCTTGCGCTCCCTAAGCCTGGCCTTTTAGAAATTTAAAACTCCGCCTAACACTTCTTATATGTCTTTCTCATCTTTTGCTGCCCAGTTGTTGTCTTAATAAAATTTATCTTCATAGAACTTGAATCCACAATTTGCTACTAACCCCAAACTTTTCCGAAGGTCGTCTTTATTGAACCGTCAACATTTGAAATACTGATTCAATCCAGAACCACCGCACCCTGCGATATCTGATAGGTGTATCTCCAATACTATTTCACAATATCTTGCCCTAAAGGCGAATTGTAGCAGATCATAACACCGATAAACTTAAAGCGTTCAATTAGGACAACAACACCCTCATATAGAGGAGAACTCCGCCACGCTTGCAATTACCACGTTTCATTACTTCCACCAGTCCACATATAACCATTCTTAGTTCGATTGACTTTCCCCTGCCGAGAATAAAATACCGAATCCCTTTGATTACCCACTGAGTAAACCTTCCTTCAATTCATTAACTGCCCCCGACACGTGGGCAAACACTCTACCATCACAACAACACTGCAGAATCATCGCTCATAAGTATTATGGCAACCTGTGCCTAGCCTCAAGTCTCTTAGAAGTTCTGTTCTTGAGCTGAAATAATATAATATCCCCCCGCAATGCGAATATAATAGTCCAATCAACTATACCGGGAAAATCACCCCGCACCACATTTGTAGTGCCACTAAAATCCTTCAATTTCCGATATATAACAAGCGCTCGCGTCGCGTAAGATTGAGTGGGAAGGAATCAAAGGCATAAGCCTCAAAGGAATCGAACCGCACGATAAGGAAATCAAGAAGGGAAGTACTCCTAACAACCATGTAGCCTCCCGAGGATAAGTACAGACGTCTCCGTATCGATCCGCAAGACTCTACTAGACTTGCTCATGACTCATGAGACCGACGGGAACCTAGAGCTCTGATACCATGTTGTCACGACCCAAAATCCACTAAGGGTCGTGGTGGCGCCGGACACCTCTGTCAGGCAAGACAACTAAATTATCAATTTAATTCCTTTAAAATTCTAGGATTTTTCCTTCCATTTTTCATAATTAAAACAATCTCTACTTCAATTCAAATTAAATAATAAATAATTAGTACAAATCCTTCGAAAACCATTCCAGAACCCGGTGTCACAAGTGCATGAGCAACTACTGATAAGGATTATAAAATACAACATCTGTCCGAAATACAGTGGACAGGGAATAAAATACAAAATGCTGAAAGGAACTACACTAGCTGCGGGTCGCCTCGAATAATGCAGCTCACCTAGTCCTAGAATCATCCGTGCTGCTACGCCCAGTAGGCTGCTAGAGGTATATATACCTGTGCAACAAAAATGCACAGAAGTGTAGTATGAGTACGTAATCAACGTGTACTCAATGAGTATCCCGCCTAATCTCGAAGAAGTAGAGACGAGATGGCCAACTTCAACACTCACTAGAGGTCAATTAACAATATTCTAGAAATGCGAGGAAAATTATGGATTTATATAGTAGTTCTAATTCGCGAAGCCAGAAAACAAGTAAACACCTTCAACAATTAATCAAGAGCTTCCAAAGTTTATTCTTTATTATCTTATCGATTTATATCAAGCCACGAAGGGCCAATTTCACATTTAAAGTCTTCAAACGACAAATAACATGCGCAAATCACACCGAGGCGATGGCCCGATCCAACAGGAATGTAAAATATGCACTGCCGAGGGTCGAACGGCCCGAACCATAGATGCATCTATTTAATCTGTCGAGGCGTTCAGTCCGGTCCATAAATAAACACATACCCTGCTCGCGAATCATGCATGAGATGCAGGTACACATAAAATACATGCTCAAGTAGCCAATTAAGAATCTCTGGGGATCTTTATCCAAATAAGACAATTTCTCTTTTTAACAATTCAGGAAAAATGATGTTTAATCTCTTTTTAAATTTATTTACTAATCAAAGGTGATTTGAATAATTCAAGCTATCAATGGATTCATAAATAATCCAAGTATAACATGTTGGTGGGTCCTAACTACCCGGACAATAGCATAATAGTAGCTATGCACTGACTCTCGTCACCTCGTGCGTATGTAGCCCCCCACATATAGGAGCACATAATCAATTATTTTACCTATGTGGACAATTCCCTCTTACAAGGTTAGAAGGGAGACTCACCTCGCTCTGAAGACCCATAACCGGCACTCTACATTCTTCCGAAGGCTCGAACCAATGCATAATGCTCCAAAACTAGCCAATGGTCATACAAATCCATTAATATATGCTCAATAAAACTTTACAACCCAATTTGTAGAAATTCCTTGCCCCGAATGAAAAGTTAACAAAAATGCCCTGGGGCCCACGTACCCGGAATCCGAAATTTTTCAAAGATAAGGATTACCCATGACCTTAGGAACTCAAATATATAATTTCCTTTAAATTCCATACCCAAAATTGTAGCTAAATTCCAAGAATATAATTTTCTAGGTTTCCACCAAAACTTCAATTTTTTTATACTAATTTTCATGCCCAAGTCCATACAAAATTGATGTATTTAACTCATAATAGGTGGGGATAACTTACCTTAACATTGATGACGAAAATCCCCTCGTGAAGCTTTCCAAAATCGCCCATACCAAGTGGAAGATGGGAGAGAAATGACCATCTCCCGATTTAAATTAACCTTCTGCCTCCAGGTATTTTCGCTTCTGCGGCTTTGGGCAAGAGGGTGCTGGACCACTTCTGCGATCCCTGGGCCGCTTCTGCCGTTTCCTTGGGCCTGGCCCCTTTCCGCTTCTGCGAGATTTCGACCGCATCTGCGGTCCCGCTTCTGCGGTCCAAGAACCACAGATGCGGTTATGATAGAAGCAACAACCTTCAGTCTTCCCAAATTCTATTTTTTGATCCGTTAACCACCCGGAATCCACCCGAGGCCCTCGGGACCTCAACCAAAACTACCAACCAATCCCAAAATACATTACGGACTTGCTCGAGGCCTCAAATCATATCAACCAATGCTAAAACCCTGAATTATACCCCGATTCAAGCTTTATGAACTTTGAACCTTCCAACTTTTACTTCTGATGTTTAAACCTATATAATCATGTCCGATTGACCTCAAATTTTGCACCCAAGTCATATTTGACATTACAGACCTATTCCAACTTCCAGAATTAGATTCCAACCCCAATATCAAAAAGTTCACTTCCGGTCAAACTTCTCAAAAACCTTTAAATTTTTATCTTTAGCCAAATGGCTTCAAAATGACCTACGGACCTCCGAATTCACTTCCGATCACGCTCCCAACTCCAGAATTACCATACGGAGCTACTCCCAGATTTGAAATTCCAAACAGACATTGATAACACTGAAATGCACTTCAAACCAAACTTATGAAATTTCTTCCAAAATGCCAACTTCCACATTAGGCGCCAAAACGCTCCCGGGTAATCCAAAACCCGATTTGGGCATATGCCCAAGCCTGAAATCATCATACGAACCTGTTGGAACCTTCAGATCCCAATTCTGAGGTCGTTTACTCAAAATTCCAATCCTAGTTGATTCTTTCAATTTTAAGCTTCCGAAATGAGAATTCTCTTCCCAAATCAACCCCGAACTTCCCAAAACTCAATTCCAACCACACGTACAAGTTGCAATACTTGAAATGAAGCTGCTCATGGCCTCAGATTGTTGAATGGCATGCTAGGGCTCAAAACGACGGCCGGGTCGTTACATTTTTCCTGAGAGGCCTATTTAGGGACTTAATGATTTCACTCCTCTTTAAAATGAGTTTCTATCGAATATGTTGATTTATCGACTGTTTTCACTCATCTTTATATTGAGCCTCTGTCGGAAAGTTGCACAAATGTTTTAAAATAATTTTTATTTAAACTGGGGTTTATGAGATGTTCAGAAATAAATCACTGATTTGACATTGGTTATTGCCACTGAGATTTTCAAGTTATGAAGTGTTTATGATTACAGTTTTTGCCCGAGGGGCTATTTTTACAAACTATATTTTTCCCGAGGGGCCGATTATAACTTTAAATATCTATTATTATTTTAAAAGGTATTAAACCCCTACTGGAACTGCTGGAAGGTATTTCAAAATGACGTTTATTAAAAGCTGGATTTTTAAAGGGAATATTGGCTTGTACTCTGATTTGGAAGCCTGTTGTGCTCATTGAGTTTAACATAAATGTGGATTTATTATTTCCTATTGCTCAGTCTTTATTTACTCTTATTACTTACTGGTTTGGAGTACTCACATTACTCCCCGCACCTCGTGTGTAGATTCAGGTATTTCGGAACCCAGTAGCGGGTGTTGGTTGCTCAGACGCGGAGTCTTCAGAGTTAGCAAGGTGGCTGCACGACGTTCGCGGCAGCGCTTCCTCCACCTTATTGCTATTACTGTATTTAGTACATTTTTAGACTTTTGTTGTATTCAGACATTGATAGTTGCTTATAACTAGTGACACTCCGATGTCGGGCTTGTATTTTTATTCCGCACTGTTATTTTAGAATTTTGTCATGAAACATGGTTTAGTTAAAGGTTTAAAAGTGACTCTTAATGCTTAAAGGGTTAATGTGAGTGTTGGGTCAGCTGGCCTTGTCTTCACGAGAGGCGCCAGCACGACCGGGCCGGTTTGGGTTCGTGACACTATAATACTTACATCAACGGGAAAAGCTTCTCAAGACCTATCTATAGATAGAAATCTCAAGATGAAACTCCGACCACTAATTTTTTGGCTGCCAGGCAGCCACTTTTTAGCATCTCCGACATCTCCTCATGGCTCGAACAACTTCAACCACACTCTTCAGGTATTCCGTCATTTCTTTATTTAATTTTTGATTTTTTTAGTTGTAATACGTTAGTTCCAGTTTTTAATTTTAGTTTCTGATTTTTTTTTGTTATTTCTTGTTAATTAGAGTTTCAAGTTAAGTTTATTTAATTAGTTATCTCTATTTAGTTGATCTTTGCTTAAGAATAAATGTTGTACCTATGTATAAAAACATATAAATATGCTGTAGTTATTGCTTTTAGAAGAAACTCTCTACTTGTTGTTATCTAGTTGTTGAAAGTCAATTTCTCACCTTGCTGTATTTAAAAAAACTTAATTTACTTTAGGTGAGCATGTTGTAGACGTGAATATAATTTCCTTAGTTTATCAAAAATATCCTTGTTGAATTTTGCTCGAATCTTTATTTTGTTTATTAGCGTTATAACTCAGTGAGCTTCTATCATATTTCGGTTACATCATTTATCGAGGTGAATTGGCATTAGCATCAAATTTGGTCAGTTTCATGGTAATTAGTTTGAAATAAAGTTTATTTTGAGGGACTTAAAAAGTGATATGGGATTTAACTGCTAATAGGCTTCAAGGATTCATTATACACACACACACATAACATCAATAACATACAGATTTGGCTCATTGATATCAAGTATTCATAAGTTGAGTTCTTTTCTTAATCAATAAAGCAACCCTTTTTTTACAAACAAATAAGTGGCTTAATGTCATGCAATTCCAATAAGCATAAGCCTAGCAAGTTCAAACTATAGGTTAGTTAAATAAAATTCAATAGTAGTATATCCTCCCATCTTGAATAATTAATTAAATAATTTAATTTCTTTTCTTAATTAATGAGTTTAAATGCTAGGCAAATAGTAGGCACGCTTTAACTTCACGAATCGCTTGCGTAGCGTGATGTTTATTTTAATAAATTAAAAAAATTAATTTATTCAAGTGTAGTAACCTTTTTTTTCAAAAAAGTAATATCGCACTAATAATCCTGGTCATAACTGCGGATTCGCTTGTGTAGCGCTGTTATGATAAAATTAATAACTTTTGTCTCGATCATGCATTCGCTCGCGTAGCATGGTTATGACAACATAATTTATCCAAAACAAAAATCAGTTTTCTTAATAAATCTAATAACTAAGAAATAAAAGCGGATAGGTAAAACATAAAAAATAAATAAAGCACAGTTTATCAAAAATCAATTCAAGCCAATTTTAGTCAATAAAAGCGACCATGCTAGAACCACGGGACTCGGAGAATGCCTTACACCTTCTCTCCGGTCAACAGAGTTCCTTACCCGAACTTTATTTTTGCGGACCGATAATAATAGAGTCAAACCTTCCTTTGACTAGGGATTTAAATAAAAAAGTGACTTGGAAAACCCAAAAAATCAATTCCAAGTAGCGACTCTGTAAACAAAATAATCCCTATTCGAGTTTGTCACTTTAATTAGAAAAACTCTTTAACCCACTCACAATCCATAACACACATATTTTTTGGGGGTAGAAAAAGGGGTATGACATTCATGCAAAACGGCCATAGCATAAATTCCATAACATAAATGGCATAATAAATCGGGAATTGAAGAGGGAGGTTAATTTTCAATTATACAACCGAAAAACTAAAAACAGATAACGAAAAAATATTTAATATTCCGTTGGATTTAATATTAATATTAATATCTAGTTATTAAAATGGATATTTAATAATATTTATGTTAATATTTACTATAAAAGATTAAATTGTGTCCAAAAATTAATCAATCAATCGATTATTTGACCAAATCCAAATATAAATCCGAATCTGAATCCAAAACCAAAGCCGAAGCTGATCCAAGCGAGCGACAACGACGACGGTGTGAGGCTTACCTTTTTTCAACTCTTTAAGAGCTAGAAGAAGAGTAATTGCTTATATACCCATTGAAAACCTCTTACTTTTCCAATATGGGACAATGTCCCTTTGTCAAGGGGGAAACTTAAATTTTCATTTTCCTTCATTTCCCATTCACCCTCCTTTAAGCCATATTAATGCTTAAAACCCCGATGTAACAACCCGGCCGGTCATTTTGAGAATTTATGCCCCGATCCCCTATTAACTGGTTTCTCTTTATTTGTTTCTGCTATTGTGTGTTGCTAGGAGGATTTATTTGGAGTTTCAGAGAGTTTTGGGATATTTAGTCCCTAAATAAGAGTTTAAGCTTTAGAATTTGGACCATAGTTGAAGCAATGTGAATCCAGCCTCGAAATAGAATTCTGTTGGTTATCTTAGCTCTATTGTGTGATTTCGGTCTTCGGAGCGGATTCAGATTGTATTTTAGACATCCGTAGCTTAATTAGTCTTGAAATGTCGAAAGTCGATTTTAAAGTTTCAGGTTTGATAATGAGATTTTGATATCGGGGTCAGAACAGAATTCTGAAAGTTGGAGTAGGTCTTTGGGTAATTTAGGATGTGTGTGCAATTTCAGGTCATTCAAACGAGGTTTGATAGACTTTTTGATCAAAAGCGAAATCCGGAAGATTCTTGGAACCTTAGGATTGAATCCGATATTATTTGGTTAATTTGATGTTCTTTGAGGTGTTTTGAAGATTTGTATAAGTTTGGATAATGGTATATGACTTGTTCATACTTTTGGTTGAGGTTCGGGGGGCCTCAGGGTGATTTTGGATGGTTAAAGGGAAGTTTGGAGTTGGGAATTTGTAGCTGAAGCTGCTGAGTTTTTCTGTAATAACCGCACTTGCAGTTAGGGGGCCGTAGGTGCGATGACTGCAGAAGCGAGATAAAGCCGCAGATGCTGCCATAGGTGAAGGCAGTAGAAGACGTAGAAGCGGGAGATGTGCCGCACCTACGGGACCGCAGATGCGTCCATAGGTGAAGGCAGTAGAAGACGCAAAAGCGGGAGGTGTGACGCACCTACGGGACTGCAGATGCGGAGTCTGGGTCGCAGGTGCGGAGGAGGGGATTGAAGTGAAAATTGCAGAAGTGGTGCCCTTGACCGCAGAAGCGATAGCGCAGAAGCGGAAATAGACCGCATGTGTGGAAAACCTGGGTCAGAAAGTATAAAAAGATTTCCTTGGGTTATTTTTCATAATATTTCAACGGGAAGAAGCTTTAGAGATGTGACGACCCGGACCGTCATCACGTGAGTTACCGCCTCGTATCCCCTCATATGCTTCACTATGTTTCAATATCAGTAATTTAGTTAATCGGTTAGGATTGGATTGGTTTTAGTTGGAAATGAGACACTTAGTATCTTAAAGGGAAGCTTGTTTTGGAAAAGTCAACTGGAAGTTGACTATTTAGTTAGAGGGCTTGGATGGGAATTCTGATGATTCAAATAGCTTCGGGGGATGATTTATGACTTAGGAGTGCAATCGGAATTCAATTTGGAGGTTCGGTGTAGAATTAGGCTTGAATTGGCTAAGTTTGAATTTTGGCGAATTCCGGTGGGTAGGTGAGATTTTGATCCGAGGGTCAGAATGGAATTCCGAGAGTTTCAGCAGCTCCGTTAGGTGATTTTGGATGTGTATGCAAATTTTTAGATCATTCAGACATCGTTTGGTCGGGTTTTTGATTGAATACGCATTGCGGAAGTTTTGATGAAAACTAGGCTTGAATCCGATATATTTATTGGTTTTAGCATTCTTTGATGTGTTTTGAGGATTGGAACAAGTTTGAATAAGGTTATAGGATGTGTTGGTGCTTTTGGTTGAGGTCCCGGGGGCCTCGGTGTGATTTCGGGTGGTTAAACGGGAATTTTGGAAGTATGTTGCAGGTCTGAACTTCTGCCTTCTGGTGTTTCTGCATCTGCGGAAAAGGAGCCGCAGAAGCGGTTCCGCAGATGCGGCGGGATGGTCGCATAAGCGGGAAGTCGTGGTCCAGGGCAATTTCGCATAAGCGGACTAGGGGGTCGCTTCAGCGGGTCCACATAAGCGGATAATACACCGCAGAAGCGGTCGATGGAGGACCACAAAAGCGGATGCTGAGTTGCATAAGCGGTCCCACGAATTTTTAAGTGAGACCGCATAAGTGGTCAATATGTCGCATAAGCGGTACCGTAGGTGCAGTTAAATGACCGCAGAAGCGGAAAACGGGCCTGTGTTTAATGAACAGTGTTCGCGAATTTCAGAAGTTAAGAAAATATTTGGGACTTCGACGAGGGTTGTTCTTGGGCGATTTTGAGGAGAAATCAAAGGAGCTTCATCAGGTAAGACCTATTAGCCTCGGAATATGTTATTTTGGTGTAAAAACATTGATTAATCACTGAAATTCAAGGAATCAAAGGGTAAAAATGGAGGTTAGAGCTTGAAAACTCAAGAGAGTTTAAATATGAGTTTGGAGGGGCAAACGAACTCCGATTTTTGTAAATTTGATATGTATAGACTCGTGGCGAGACGAGGAATCCAGTGATGTAAATTTTGGAATTTTTTGAGAAGTGAGCCGGGGGCTCAGGTTTTGCCAACTTCGTGATTTTTAGTATTTTTCGAGTAATTTCGATTGGGTTATGTTTCTTTAGCATATAGTAATGTATTCATTGTGGTTTTGGCTAGATTCGACGCGCGAGGACGTCGATTCAAGAGGAAAGGGAATTGTGGACTATTCTACGATTGAGGTGAGTAATAGATGTAGATGATGACCTGAGGGTTTGAAACCCCGGTATCTCACATTGTAATGTTGTATTGAGGTGAGACACATACTCGACGGTGAGTGCGGGGTTGTTTGTGGATGGGCTTAGTCCGTCCAATGATGTCTATACTGTGTTATTGACTAGAAATTGGCTGGTAAACATCCTACTTGGATTGTTATGAACATATTTGGGCTGCGTGCCAACTATTTGGATCCCTTAGGGATTATTATCATTGTTGCCATGAAATTGAGCATGTTTCCATGATATTAGTCCTGAGTTAAGTACCGTCTATAAATGATTAGCAATCTTCTAAGGTTTTAAATCACATAAACTATAATACCTGTTAAAAATGGAACCGAAAATGGTAAACTTGATTGTGCCTGTGTGGCTTGTATGCATATATAACTGGACTGATTGTGGATCAGGCTGCACGCCGCAGCGAATGCTACTATGTCATTGCGCTTGGGCTGTGGGAGCCCCTCCAGAGTATGAACCCCCACAGTGAGCATGGGTACCCAATGGATCGGGCTGTACACCACACCGGTCGTGCATTGCATTGCATTCATGTATTGATATCTATTTGTTTATCTGTCATTGATTATGGTTGTTTCATCTTTTAATGTACTAAGTGGTTAGTTTCAGCTTTGCATTATGGTATTTCGGGATTTCTTACTTTCAGCCATTATATATGTCTATTACCACTAAGTTGGAAGTACTCACTTTACTCCCTGCACCATGTGTGCAGATTCAGGTATCCCGGAGACTTAGCTGAGTAGTCGCTGTCTTCCAGAGTTTTATCAGAGTTATCGAGGTAGCTGCCTGACGTTCGCAGGACCCGTATTCTCCCTTTTATTCAGTTTTATTTCTGCATTCTAGACTTATGTATTTTCGAATATTTGTTACTCCGTTGTTTAGAGGCTCTAGACTCGTGACCCCAGATTCTGTTGGGAGTGTTTCGTCGGATATTTCAGTCTGTTCCGTATTGTTTTTATTTTAAACATCGGCTTATTATTTTTAAACTGTTAAATTCCCTTAAATTATCGGTAATGAGTTATCAGGCTGGGTTCGTGAGTGATAATTGGTCATGCTTGCCTAGCTATAGGGTTGGGCGCCATCACGATCGGGTTTGGGTCGTGAGAAGTTGGTATTAGAGCCTAGGTTACTAGGCCTCACGAGTCATGAGCCGGTTAGCAGAGTCTCGCAGATCGGTACGTAGATGTCCGTATCTATCCTCGGGAGGCTACAGAACCTTTAGGAAATACTTCACTTTCTTGAAATTCTTGTCATGCAATTTTGTTGGTCCGAGAACTAAATTTCTGCATTCTATTCTCTCGCAGATGGCGAGAACCCGTGCTACCGAACGTGGCGGACGACCACCTTTGGCACCCGCTAGGGCCGTGGTCGCGATCGTGGTCGAGGCGGACCAGTGAGGGCAGCACCTGCAGACCCACCAGCTGCTCAAGTTCAGGACCAGCCTCCAGCTATAGATGCTCCAGCAGCACCTGTTCAGGCACCGGCAGTGCCCATTGTGATTCCTGGTCTTCAGGAGGCTTTGGCTCAGATCTTATCCGCCTGCACTGACCTGGCTCAGGCCGTATCAGCCACTACTATAGCAGCTACTTCTCAGACCGGGGGTGGTCAGCAGACCCCTGCTGCTCGCACACCTGAGCAGGGTGTCCAGGGATTACAGACACCGGGAGTTGCACCAGTTGCTCCAGTTGCACTGGTTGCCCAGTTGTGCCAGTCGCACCAGCTCCGGATTTTGTGGTTCTGGCTATGCCAGATGACAAGCAGCGTCGACTGGAGAGGTTCGGCAGGCTCCAGCCTTCGACGTTTAGTGGTACATAGGGCGAGGATGCCCAAGGATTTCTGGACAAGTGTCAGCGTATGCTTCGCACTGCAGGGATGTTGGAGTCGAGTGGAGTAGCTTTTACTACTTTCCAATTCTCAGGGCCTGCATTTACTTGGTGGGAGGAGTTTGAGAGGCGTAGGCCTGTTGGAGCAGCGCCCCTTACTTGGCAGCAGTTCTCCGCTCTCTTTCTGGAGAAGTATGTACCATAGTCTTGCAGGGAGGAGCTGCGTCGTCATTTTGAGTGGTTGGTTCAGGGGGAAATGACTGTGACCCAGTATGAGTTGAGGTTTACGCAGCTAGCTCAGCATGCTACTTGGATGATCTCGACTGATTGGGAGAGGATTAGGAGGTTCGTGGATGGCCTCAACTATCCCATTCGTATTTTGATGACTAGAGAGAGGGTTATGGCCGCCTCATTTGAGGAGGTAGTTGATATGGCTCGTCAAATTGAGACAGACCGTCGTCGGGAGCGTGAGGAGAGGGAGGCCAAGAGGCCTTGAGGTTCAGGTAGCTTCATCGGTGCTCCGTCTAGGGGCCAGTTCCAGCGCAGCAGAGTTCGTTTCTTCAGACCTCCTCAGTCAGGTCGCATAGAGTCCAGTGGGGCTTCTTCAGGCCGGGGTCACCAGGGTTATCAGCAGGTCCAGTCTTCACTTAACGCCCTTCCAGCTCAGAGTACTACTCCTGCTTCTTCAGCCCAGGGTTCATCTGCAGCGAGGGGCTCCTTTCAGTCCCCTTCTCCGGCTCCAGGTCATTGCTACGAGTGCGGTGAGTTGGGTCATATGAGGATACAGTGTCCTCGGCTCCGTGGTAGACAGTCCCAGTAGAGGGATCAGCCCTCATCTTCTGCTCCTGTTTCTTCAGCACCCACCCAGTTAGCTAGGAGTGGGGGCCAGGTAGCTAGAGGTTGCCCCAGGGGTGAAGAACGAACTGGCGGTGGTGAGGCTCGATTCTATGCTCTTCCAGATAGAAGGGATGCCATTGCATCAGATGCTGTCATCACAGTTATTATCTCAGCCTGCCACATGGATGCTTCTGTCTTATTTGATCCCGGATCTACCTATTCCTATGTATCTTGATATTTTGCTCATTATTTGGGTACGACCCGTGGTTGTCTTGCCTTGCCTGTGCATGTATCTACCCCGGTGGGTGATACTATTATTGTGGAACACGTATATCGATCTTGTCTTGTTACTGTTGGGGGTCTGGAGACCCAAGTTGATTTGTCGTTGTTGGGTATGGTAGACTTTGATGTGATTCTGGGTATGGATTGGATATCTCCGTACCATGCTATTCTGGAATGTCATACCAAGACAGTTACGTTGGCCATTCCGGGTATTCCAAGGATTGAGTGGCGAGGTTCGACCGATTATGTTCCCAGCAGGGTGATTTCCTTCTTAAAGGCACAACGGATGGTTGGTAAAGGATGCTTATCATATTTAGCATTCGTGAGAGATGTTGGAGCTAAGACTCCTAGTATTGATTCTGTGCCCGTTATGAGAGAGTTTCCAGATGTGTTTCCAGCAGACCTACCGGGCATGCCGCCGGACAGGGACATTGATTTCGGTATTGATCTGGTGCCGGGCACTCAGCCCATCTCTACTCCTCCCTATCGTATGGCACCAGCAGAGCTAAAGGAGTTGAAGGAGCAACTTTAGGAACTCCTAGAAAAGGGGTTCATTCGCCAGAGTGTGTCACCGTGGGGTGCATCAATCTTATTTGTAAAGAAGAAGGATGGCACAATGAGGATGTGCATTGATTACAGACAGTTAAACAAGGTGACAGTGAAGAACAAGTACCCACTACCCGTATTGAGGATTTGTTTGATCAGCTTCAGGGAGCTAAGGTATTCTCTAAGATTGACCTCCAATCAGGCTATCACCAGCTAAAGATTAAGGATTCAGACATTATGAAGATGACTTTCAGGACGAGATATGGGCACTATGAGTTTCTGGTTATGTCATTCGGGCTGACTAATGCCCCAGCCGCATTCATGCACTTGATGAACAGTGTATTTTGGCCGTATCTGGATTCATTTGTTATCGTGTTTATTGACGATATTCTGGTGTATTCGCGTAGCCAGGAGAAGCACGCGCAACACTTGAGGGTGGTATTGCAGAGATTGAGAGAGGAGAAGCTTTATGCAAAGTTCTCCAAATGTGAGTTCTGGCTTAGTTCCGTGGCTTTTCTGGGACACGTGGTGTCCAGTGATGGTATTCTGGTTGACCCAAAGAAGATTGAGGCGGTGCAGAGTTGGCCCAGGCCGTCCTCAGCTACTGAGATTCGGAGTTTCCTCGGTTTGGCGGGTTATTACTGCAGGTTCGTTCAGGGTTTTTCATCTATTGCTTCGCCTTTGACGAAGCTGACGCAGAAGAATGCTCCATTGTATGGTCGGATGAGTGCAAGGAGAGCTTCCAGAAGCTCAAGTCAGCTTTGACCATAGCTGCGGTACTAGTATTGCCAGCAGCTTCAGGTTCTTACATGGTGCATTGTGATGCTTCGAGAGTTGGGATCGGCTGTGTATTGATGCAGGAGGGTAGACTTATTACTTATGCTTCTCGTCAGTTAAAGCCCCATGAGAAGAACTACCCTGTTCATGACTTAGAGTTGGCTGCTATAGTTCATGCCTTGAAGATTTGGAGGCACTATCTATATGGCGTATCTTGTGAGGTATTCACTGACCATCGCAGTCTTCAGCACTTGTTAAAGTAGAAGGATCTTAATTTGAGGCAACGAAGATGGCTTGAGTTACTCAAGGACTATGATATCACCATTTTGTTTCATCCGGGGAAGGCTAATGTAGTGGCCGATGCTTTGAGCCGAAAGGCAATCAGTATGGGTGGTTTGGCGTACATTCCAGTTGGGGAGAGGCCCTTTGCAGTTGATGTTCAGGCCTTGGCCAATCGGATGGTGAGGTTAGATATTTCTGAGCCCAGTAGGGTGTTGGCTTGTGTGGTTTCCCGATCTTCTTTGTATGACCGCATTAGGGAGCGCCAGTATGATGACCCGCATTTACTTGTCCTGAAGGACAGGGTCCAGCATGATGATGCTAGAGATGTGACTATTGGGGATGATGGTGTGTTACGGATGCAGGGCCGGATTTGTGTGCCCAATGTGGATGGGCTCCGAGAGTTGATATTAGAGGAGGCCCACAGCTCGCGGTATTCCATTTATCCGGGTGCCGCGAAGATGTACCAGGATTTGAGATAGCATTACTGGTGGAGGAGGATGAAAAAGGATATTGTGAGTTATGTGGCTCGGTGTCTCAACTGTCAGTAGATCAAATATGAACATCAGAGACCCGGTGGTGTACTGCAGCGGATGGATATTCCGGAGTGGAAATGGGAGAAGATTACTATGGACTTTGTGAGTGGTCTCCCTCATACCTCGAAGAAGTTTGATTTGATTTGGGTGATTTTGGATAGGCTAACCAAGTCCGCGCACTTCATTCCGGTGTGTACCACCTATTCTTCGGAGCGGTTAGCGGAGATTTTTATCCGGGAGATTGTACGGTTGCATGGGGTCCCAGTTTCTATTGTCTCAGATAGGGTACTCAGTTTACTTCCCAGTTCTAGAGGACTTTTCATCAAGAGTTGGGCACACAGGTACAGTTGAGCACGACATTTCATCCTCAGACGGACGGACAGTCCGAGCGTACTGTCCAGATATTGGAGGACATGTTGCGTGCCTATTTTATTAACTTTGGAGGTTCTTGGGCGGAGTTCTTGCCACTTGCGGAGTTTGCTTATAACAACAGCTATCAGTCCAGCATTCAGATGGCACCGTATGAGGCCTTATATGGGAGACGGTGTAGATCTCTGGTTGGTT
>MU762721.1:82563-105999 GCA_026770625.1 Nicotiana glauca
ACATTTGACCCCAAATTAACCCTAATTAAACGACCCAATTACCCGAACCATTTCCAAACCCACCCGGCCACCATTTTAATCCAGGACGTTGATCATTTTGATCAACGGCCACGATCTCCCCATTCCTTTTTAATTTCACAACACCCCTAAACCCTACTTCATTTGCTCAAATCAGCCGCCCCTAGAATCCCTTCGTCTCAAACTCTCTCTAGCCTCCCTCCGAAACCCTAGCCCCACTTCGTTGGTCTCCACCTTGTTTCACCGGAATCAATGGCGTCCCAAGCCCTGGGTAGCCTATACTCACCCTCACGTACCTCCATACCCTAGTTACTCGAAGATTCAAGGTTCGAGCTTGAAGTTCTTCGCTCAGATCTCTGCCGATTCGAGTGTTACGGCCATCTTCGGCTCAACTCCGACATATCTTAGCCCTATGAGTCCATCTCTGACTCATTCGACTCGGAGCAGACCCTTTTTCTAGGCCTCTCTCACTTCTAGGGTTCTTCTGAAACCCTAACCTCCCGAGGCTTTCCTATTTTCTCTAGATTTGCTCTAGATCCATGCTTATTTTAAGGTTTTCAAACGATTTCTTAAATCTCTTTCAAAATTTTGCTTTCAAAACTGTTTATCTTCTCCGACTTAGGGTTTCTTCAATTTTACCTGTTCTACTATGTTTTGTATATGTTTCTTTTACTGTATTTGCTCTACCATGACTCCTATGTGCTCCTACTGTGATTCCTACATGTTTTCTTCTACTATGCTTTCTTCTACCGATCCTTATGATTCCTTTTACTGTATTTTCTTTCACCATGTTTTTGTAAAAAAATTTTTTAGTTCCTGTGGATTTTTCTGAACAAATTCTTGCCTGATTTATTTGCTTTCATCTCTACACTCGATTAATAGTAGAAACCCTAGAATTTGGGGGTTTTCAGTCAAGTTTTTCAGACCACTTGTATGTGATTTTGTTTGCTTTCTCTTCTCTAAGTTAATCTGATTTAAAAAAAACTAATTTCCGAACTCTCTTTGTTTCTCTATGTGATTCTGATTCCGGCTAAGCTTTGCAAGACCTTTCATCTGACTTTTTGCATGCCATTCGATGTTTCTCCTTACTTAATAGTTCCCTACTCACTAATTTTGGTTGCATGAAACTTTTCTCTGTTTTGAATCCAGCCTCGCATGTTCTAAAACTCATGCACTCTTTATATGTAGATTTTTTCTCTCCAAACAACCTTTGATTTTGGGTACTGATCTCAGACTGACATTGTGTGAACTTGATTGATTCTTTCCTTGTCTAAATTGAACCTTCCTATCCCCTTATTTTCTGACTTAGTTCATTATTGATTTCGAATCTTTGATTCCCTGATTTACTATGTACTAGCTGATTTACTTCTTGCCTTATTTACTTAAACCGTGTGTTTTAAACTTTCCCTTATGAATCTACCCCTTTTTTGCATACTATGCATGATATGCTATTTGATTCCCTTTCCTTAAATAACTCCAGTCCTTTACTGTTCAAATTTGAACTCCCTGATTAAAGGAATTCCCTTCTACTGATTGTTTTCTGATTGATACTCGATTATTTTCTTTCCTTGCTTGCCTGCCTGACTTCAAGTATAAATACATGCTCCTCTCTTCACTCCATAATCAAATTCTGACTGAAAATAAAATGAGAATTCACATCTCTATCTTGAAATATTCTTTACTACTACCATTACTACTCTCTATTTTTCTATACCACTACTGAGCATTCTGCATCTTTACATCCTACTGTCTGAATTCCTAAGTACTTGTGGGAGATTCTTGAGTTTGTTCCTGTTGACTGTCTGGCTGTTTGTTTGCTATTGCTATTCTGCTATTCTAAACTTGCAACTGGTATGTTTTCCTAGTTACATAGTACCCTTGTTATATGTTCAACTTCTCTCCTTCTACCCTTTCTTTCTTTGTGTGTTTACTTGTGCTTTCCTGCACTATGTGATTATCTTCAAGCATGTTATGCCTCTTTATGTTATGCTTTTAATCCTTTCCCTCTATTCCCTTTGTATGTGAGTATTGTCCTGAATCATGGCAGCACTTTGAATTGCTTTCTATGACCCAGAACTAAGACTCTTCTGAGTCTTTACTCAATTGCTTTCCCATTCCCTTTACCCTCTATGTGCTGAGTTTTAATTTGGGTCTGTTGGTGTCCTAATCACCATTCAGACCTGAGTTTGACTCTATAAGAGTCTGCTCTTATTTGTTTGAATCTGAGCAAGAGGTCAGGGGTGTGCCAGCCTATGCCATGGCTGGGTATGACCACCTCCTACTGAGGTTCCTCCCTCACTTTGCACTTACTCCTAGTTCTTAAGTTCTACCCCCCTTTGGTAAGCCATGCTTAGGGACCCTAGAGCTCCCTCTGAACTCGGATGCCTGAGGACTGGTAATTCCACACATTGCACTACTCTGTTACAATATTCATTCTTCAGAGTGTAAGCATTGTGTGGGCTCTTGAAGCTCCTTGGAACTTTGAAACACTCTGAATAAGAGAAGGCCCTGGAATCTGGAACCCGGATTTGGTAAAACACATGTATTGGATATTGAGATTGCATTAGGCAGTTTGGATCTAGCTGTGGGCTATGAGGTATTTTATTTTTTTCTACTTTTGGCTCTGTAATAATAACTTTGTAAAAGAACTTGGGGAGTATAGTAGTAAAGGGTATGGGAGGGGTTTTAGTTGCTTGCATATGTTAAAGGGTAGATATCATGCCTATAGGATTTTAACACTTTGAATCACTTAGATATCATGCCAATAGGATTTTAACACTTTGAATCACTTAGATATCATGCCTATAGGATTTTAACACTTTGAATCACTAAGATATCATGCCTATAGGATTTTAACACTTTGAATCACTTAGATATCATGCCTATAGGATTTTAACACTTTGAATCACTTAGATATCATGCCTATAGGCTTTTAAAACATTTAAATCACCTAGAGATCATGTCTATAGGCTTGCATTCTTCTTCATTCAAGCATATAGAAACCATGCCTATAGAATTGCATAAAAGATAGGCAAACAATAGGGTAACACAATGCTCGCATGCCTTAAACGTTTAAAATTGCATTGAGTAAATAAAAACCAAAGTAGATATCCTACCTATAGGATCTCAAGGTTCGCCTAAGTTGTATAATCAGTAATCTGGCAACTATTTTCAATGTTTTCAACGGATTCGTCCCAACCTGTCTGTGACTTCTAAACTCGTGTTTCTGTCTCTGAAATCACTTTTCTAACTCTCTGTCTGAACTTTTATTCATGAAATTACTTTCAAAACAGTTTTCAAACTCTCTATTCCTTTATAAGCACTCTACTTCTGAAAAACTCTACTGTACATTTCCTTAAACAATTCCATCAATTTTTGAAACCTTTTTGAACTTCTACAATTTCCAAGCTCCTGCTTCTGTTTCCAAACTTTTCCATATTAGGTCCTTAATTAATAATTCGGTAAAATGCTCCAGATCCTAACAATTGGATCCAAGTTGCCTAATGTAGACCTTTTATTTAATTCTATGTGTTAAACTGGTCCGTCTGCCGCTTAATTTTAATTTAAGACCAAACCAGTATATGCAAGGCATGCTAAACTATATGTTATCTGTTTAAAGGGGTTTCTTTGAGCCTTGGTTTGTCTTTTTGTTCTTTCCCCTACTTGGTATTTGTTTTGAATGACGAATTAGACTTTTATCCTTTGAAACTCCATGCAAAGACCCCATCCCTTTCTTCCCCTTTTAGGATTAGAAGTCCTAATACCCCAGGACTGATAGGTTGGGACGGGTACTAGCATGCAATAAGTAAAACGAGACTAATCGCGTTTAAATACCTTAACGGGGTGGGAAGGGTAGAATATGGATATGATGACTGGTGCGTTAATATCTCGTGTGAGAATGATTGCTGGGTATTGCACCAAAGTGATCCATATAATACTTAAACCTAGGACCCCCTTTCTCCTTCTTTATTTATTGATGTTTTTTCTTAGATTAATGTTTTCCTTCAACTAAGCTTCCTCTTTTCAAAATAACTTGTGTCCTTCTTCTTTCAAAATTTTCAACTTGTTTATACTTCCTATATGCAAACTTTGCTTGTTTATTCATATTCTTCTTAAAGTCACAATTAAGCATGGCTGGGAACCACACTAGTGGATCTTGAGGGGTGCCTAACACCTTCCCCTCGAGATAATCTCAAGCCCTTACCCGAACTCTGGTTTTCTTTCAAAATCTTCTTCTTTTCTTTTAAAGTGCCCTAATGCACTATAATCATTAGGTGGCGACTCTCCAAAATTCATAACCCAATTCCCCAAAAAGGGAATAGAAGAGTCATTTCATCCATAATGTCGAAACCCGCTTTCCGCCTTAGAAAAACGGGGGCGTCGACAAGCCCGTAGCGCAATAGTTCAGAATCACCTAACACTAAGGCAACCAGTTTGAATTTCAACATCACATCCAAAATCTAACATACCAGCAAATAAATGTCCACTCGAGCCTCCAAATCCCAATTGCCGCTAAACGATGCCGAATACACACAATCCACAACCACGACATAGACTGTACATGAGAACTCCCAGTCTCCAACTCCATATAGCACACGAATCATCATATCTGATCCCAATTTTGTCGTTCGAATGCATACCGCACCTTAAATACCCCATCACTCCATGATAGATACTTTAAAATTTCTTGTGTCACCAAGCAAACCCGAATACCACCAGTTGATCCAACAAGAAAATGCCGCAATACTACCAAAGTATCATCAGTTTAATCACATTACCCTTTTTATGAGACATATACTCTCGTCAAATCGCTTCCAATTAGCAGCACCATTTTCTTGATTATCTAAGGCTACCCGTTGCCTAAGAGTTTTATGAACTTCTTTTCAGAACTGAACTGAACCTCGTACACGCAAATCTCGATCCTCCACAACATACCGCATATACCATACCATCTAAGGATAGCAGGAAAACTTTTATCTCCCTTCCGAGCCACAGACATCTACGCACTCAACTAGTCAAGAACTTCCATTGATCCCATATAGAATAAAAATCATTACACATTCCATGTCTCTTATATTCGTAGAAAATGCACCTCTTCAACCACTAGAGAAATTAACAAGAACTCTCTCAATTCCATTTGCATAAATTAAACTGCCAGGACGGAATCCTTCTAACTCGACTAAGCTAAGCAAGCCATCAAAACCCAAGAGCATTGCTACAAAATACTTGTAAGGGCTCATTACCTCAAACACATACGAAGAATTAATCATATCCTTACCATATCGATTCGGCCTACTATCAAACTATTCCATATATCTAATTTCCCTTCTGATTCATCATCAACTTGATATTCCCCCTTGTTTTAGCACCACAGTTCCTCAACCCAGGCTAACTACAGGAGACCCAAGCACAAGACCACACTGTCTAAGACCCATAAGCCACTGAATCCTCTCTCAAATATTCCCAGAAATACCACATTCCAAAATTCTTTACTCTGAAGAACTTATTGAGAATCTAAATCTGTTACCTTTACTTTCCAGATACTGATACATAGAATCCCATAATTAACATAAAAATACCACAAGTCTTGACCTTTTCCAATGAAAACACAGTCTCTAACCACATACACAACCTTAAGACACATGATTGTTACATGTATAATCTTGAACATATTAAAACCATTCTCGAGAGTCATTTACTTCTTATTCAAACTGCAATTCACCTGATCAAATGAACATAACCACCCGTGCCTCATTAGCACTGTGACACCGCAGGATATAACCTCATCCTAATACAAACAAACATCTTCCTGCTCCATGCACCGAGCATTCTTTACCAACAACAGCTTAAGACATCCTGTGATTCTCACACATCTACGAAGCCCCATATAACCTTTGTTAAAATTTTGCTTCACTCGTGCCATCCTCGGCTCAATTTTTGCAACCAGAACTAATTCGCCAGCATGCCTCAAATCGGAACCAACATAGCACATAACCGTACAATTAGCTAATCAATAGCAAACTCCCCAACTTGCCTCGAAGCCATAGATCAAAACACTCCCAGCAACTCATAACACACACACTCTATTGCTGCCTTAATACCATAGTGAGATTAAACTCAATCCTTCATAAGCTTATGGAAACACAAATCATCTAGAATTTTTTTTTTAACTCTTCTGCAAATCTCGCATTCACTCACACAACAGTTAAGCCCACAGGCGATCCAATTTAGATGTCAAGATATTTTCTTCGCTTGTAAATGAGATCTTCTAATAGATAACATAAGGATCACACAACTTTAGAACACTCCATAGGATATGACCCACCTGCTTTGCCTCCAACTACCATTTCTGTATACCTTCCACCGTCCTAAACTGTACGCAATCGCTAAGTCTTCCTGAGTCTGAACTCATACCGCAACATAAAATTTTTACTTCACTCTCAACTGGAAACATGAAAAGATTCTTCATGCGCCCATAACTCGGGTTATACCTCGAATCACAATGGAATTCAAACACCTAATAGTTCTTCTATCATCCAGTAGGCCTTCCTCATCACCTCCAAGTCACATAGACGCACTCACCACGTAGCTAACCAGCCGTCACTCCCATTAATAGGGGCAATGCCAAACATATAAGTTTGAAACACTTGCTCACACAATCAGCACCTCGGTGCTCAAGCCATAGAAAAAGATCCGGCCTCAAGTCCTCCAGACTGGCCCAACATAAACTCACAGAGATTACATCTCGCCCCTTGATCAGGGAATCACAGGCCATTAAGGCATATCTGATACTGAGCGCTTATGTGTGTACGAACTCTTGGAAGGAATTTCAAAAGTTTCTTTTCAAGCTGAATCAAGGACGCACGATAAGAATTCAAGAATGTGAAGTTTTCCTAAAGGTTCTGCAGTATCTCGAGGATAAGTGCAGACGTCTCCATACCGATCCACGAGACTCTACTAAACCGGCTCATGACTCAGGGACCAAGTAACCTAGGCTATGATAGCAACTTGTCACGACCCCAACCACGGTCATGATGGCGCCCAACATACTGCTCTGCAAGCCCAACCAATGCAACAACCTTAACCCTTTTTATACAGTTCATGATTCAATTAAAACATGCGGAAAACCCATGTAGAAATACTACTACACAGCCCGAAGAATTCAGTTTCACAAGTTTGAGCCTCTAATACACGGGTGTCAACCTACTACATATTGCTCTAAAGAAATGCGGAATAAAACAAATAGGATAGATGGGAAGATCAGGACTGCAGACTTCATGCAGCTACCTTGATGCTCCCAGGTATGATGCTCGGCAGAGCAATCCTCACTCAGCCTTAGTGGGTGCACCTAGATCTGCACACAAGGTGCAGGGAGTAATATGAGTACTTCCAACCCAGAGAGTAATAAACATAAATAAAGGCTGAGAGTAAGAAATCCTGGATAGGCACAATGTAAGCTATAATTACAACAGTTCAATCCAGATAATATCAACTCAATAAACCAATAAAAATAGTGATGCTGCAACAGATAAGTAAATGAATGGCAATCAATTAAGAAATGCAACAAATAGTATGGTACTCTCTAGTACCCGCTGCGGTGTTCAGCCCGCTCCATTTATTTATCATCGACGGCATTCACTGGGGTATGTAGACTCCGGGAGGGGCCCCTTACGGCCCAAGCGCAATATCAAGCCACCTCGTGGCATATAAAATAAGGCCTGAAAGCCTCCTCACATCACTCATAAGGCCTGAAAGCCTCCTCACATCACTCACAAGGCCTGAAAGCTTCATCATATCACTCATAAGGCCTAAAAGCCTCCTATCAATATCAATATAACATTGCTGCGGCGCGCAGCCCGATCCCATACTCAGTCCTGAATTATATAAGCCCCTCGGGCACAAAAATATATAAATATTCAGTCCAAGCTTCATCAGAAATATTAATTAAGTTCCAAGTTTGAGAAAAATATGGCTGGGTTTGCAAAACATTATTAAATACTAGGGCTAAGTTCACTGATATGTACAAATGGTAAGGAACGAATAAGAGCAATCCCTGAAGGATTCAATCAGTTGGCATGAGGCCCAATTATGACAATTTAATCCACTTTTATAAGGATATTAACTAAGCTTCATTCAATTAGGTAGTATTTTCATTAAGCAGGATGGATCAAGTCACAATCCCCGACGGTGCTCTACCCCACGCCCGTTATCCGGCGTGTAAGTCACCTCAACATAGCACTACAATGTGAAAATTCGGGGTAACCCTCAATATAGCATTTACATCGATTACTAACCTCAAGCCGGCCAAAATCCTAGCTCGTTATGCCCTTTCATCTCAAATCGACCTCCTCGCGCGTCGAATCTAACCAAAACCACAACGAATATGTCACATTATGCTATAGGATCAATACCCAATCGAAAATAATCGAAAAACATCAATAGTCCCAAAATTGACAAAACCCAAGCCCCGGCCTACTTCTTGAAACTCAGAAATTTTTACAGAAAAGTATTCTTCATCTTCTCTCAATTCCGTACATATAAAGAACACCAAAATCGGAGTCCGTTTGACCCCTCAAATCAAGCCCTAAAGGTCTCATAATCTCAGGCCCCAAAATCCTATTTTTCTACTGTTTTTCATGAATTTAAGGCTAGGATTATGGTCTATAATCACCCATAAACGAGTTTTAATAATCAAATTACTTACCTCTGTCATACCCCACAGATTTTCTCTCTTAAAAATCGCCTCAGAAGCTTCTTCCCGTTCAAAAATTGGAAGAATACTCGACCTGCTCATTATAGGTATATTGTTCACGCGTTTTACTACTCCCAATGGATTTCTTGTGAAATTAAAATTAATTTAGGCTTTTGAATCACTCAATTTGACCTTATAATGAAGGAGATATGTAGGTTTTAAGATTTGCAAATAGTGCAAGTTTTTAATACGCTGTCAGGGGTAATTTCGTCATTAACCTGAAAATCTGGGCAACCTTGGTAAAATGTCCATAAAATCCTCATACGATGTCCAAATTCGATGATTCTTTTTGTTACGGGTCCGTAATTACAATACGGATCTAATTATTCATTCAAAATAGTAATCGGAGCTCATTTGTTCAATATGATATAATCTATGCTTGAAGGAACGACGTCGAAGCATAAGAAAACGAGCACAATGCAGCCCAAACCTATCCGAAACTCACCCGAGCTCCTCGGGACCGCATACGAACATACTAACACGTCACATATGATAATTCAAACTTAGTTGCACTCTCAAAACACCAAAACTAATATCAAAACACCAAATTTACATCGGATTCAAGCCTAAGTTCTTCTAAAACTTTCGAAACACGCATTTGATCAAAAACCCAACCAAATCACTTTCGAATAACCTAAAATTTTACACACACATCCCAAATCACCTAACGAAGCTACAGCAACTCTCGGAATTCCATTTCGACCCTCGGATCAAAATCTCACCTATTACCCGGAATTCGCCAAAATACTAACTTCGCCAATTCAAGCCTAATTCTACACCGGACCTCGAAAATCACTTCCGATCACACTCCTAAGTCACAAATCATCCCCCGAAGCTAACCAAATTGTCGGAATGCACATCCGAGCCCTCTAACTCATAGGTCAACGTCCGATTAACTTTTCCAAAACAAGCCTTCCTTAAAGAGACTAAGTGTCTCATTTCCTTCCAAAAATCAACCCAATTCAACTTGTTCACACAAGACACTGATAATGAAGCATAAAAAAGTAGGAAATGAGGGAAACAAAGCAGTTCTCATGCGACGACGGGTCAGTTCATCACATCCTCCCCAACTTAAACAAACGCTCGTCCTCAAGCGTACCCAGAGTTATCCTAGAAGCCAACCAATAGCTGAATGACCTTACCAAGCATATACCCGGGGATGATCCCACGTCACCCTATCTCGTATAGGTCCAATAACACAACATATCTAAAATTTCACAATCCATCTCGTCCATAAACCATAGAACCACATTGCACTTTTCGAAATCATACACAAGATCAGAACCTCACATCTATACTCAGAATAAGCCCGAACTAGCTGTAATAACCCATACCTGCAACCTCAGGTGCAATCATATGATATACTACATAACCCAAACACTCGAAACGATAACTTCTATTCACAGCAGTTTCCCACAACACCCAAATACTGGTAGAAAACCTCTTATCAACTAAGGTCTTATTCCAACACTTTCATATACTGCCAATGATAAATGAAACACGCAATAAATTGTAACCATTTCTCAGTTCAATCATTCATGAAGCCATTTCCCTTTTGACTAATACCACAGCAGATTCCGAGCCAAACCTCGATATTATCCTTCCAACAAGCTGAAATCAAATCCGTTCGTATTCATTAGTGACCCCAAGGATCACCTCGAATCCAACACACCACTATGGTGATATGACACCTCAATACAGGCCTAAGCCACAATTTGCATAATACGCGCACCAATAAAAAATGGTCTGAACATACTCAAATCATGAAAAATGACTCAAACAAAAGAGTTGTACCTCAAGCTTATCAATACCATCACAACACAAGGCTGAGACCCTGTCTCACATCATAGAAATAGAACACCTGAATCTACCCCGAAAGGTCATATCTCCACATGGCCTCTCTACAATACACGATCCTATCCAAATACTATTACACATGAAACACCTCAAGTCACTATGCTTAAAATCGACAGCCACACACAATTTGATGTCTGGAACCAAAGCAATTCATTACACCCATGGTGAAACAAATAACATACGCCACGCAACCCGATAGGGCATAACCAATACTCCATTTACCGAGCAACACCCCATTACTCTTCCCGGTTGACTTTTACTATGAATCCCCAATAGAACCGCACCACATGTGTCCATAACCAACAAATCATAACGTCTCACAACACCGAAAAGTAACTCATAGCTCTCCTCATATCACTACCAAGCTCAATAACGATCGAATCAACCTATCCCTCAACAATACAATTCGGTGCCAACCAAGCCAACTCAAGCTAAATATGTATCCACATCGGCCTACCAACAAACTCATTAACAAGAACGCCTGAAGCTGCTCCTTCCACTAATATAACTCCTGTCGGAGCCGTACGATACGGTGCCTAGTACCAAATCAAGATCAAAATCCACAACCTCGCCCGGCAATATGCCCAGCCATGAGAAACGCATCCGAAAAGTCCCTTAACACTGGAACGGAACCAATTGTAGAAACCTCTGCACTGACATCCATCACAAAGGCCCAATTAAGAAAAGAAATCATTCCCAGCCGTCCGCAGGGTCCTTGAAAGATAAACCAGTCTGCAAGAACATAATCCAATGCACCTTGCCACTCAACCCGTGGCATTTCCGTCATAGCCCGTAGCGGAATAGTTCCGAATCACCTAGCACTAAGACAACCAGTCTGAATTTCAACATCATATCCAAAATCTAACATACAAGAATATAAATATCCACTCGAGCCTCCAAATCCCAATTGCCGCTAAAAAATGCCAAATGCACACGATCTACAACCACGACATAGCCTGTACATGAGAACTACCAGTCTCTAACTCTATATAGCACACAAATCATCATACCTGATCCCAATTTTGCCGTTCGAATGCATACCACACCTTAAATACCCCATCACACCACTATAGATACTTTAAAATTTCTTGTGTCGCCAAGCAAACCCGAATACCACCAGTTGATCCAATAAGAAAATGCCGCAATACTGCCGAAGTATCATCAGTTTAATCACATTAACCTTTTTCTGAGACATATACTCCCGTCAAATCGCTTCCAATTAGTAGTACCGTTTTCTTGATTATCTGAGGCTACCCATTGCCTAAGAGTTTCATGAACTTCTTTTCAGGACTGAACTGAAACCTTGTACATGAAAATCTCGATCCTCCACAACATACCGCATATACCATACCATCCAAGGATAGTAGGAAAACTTTTATCTCCCTTTAGAGCCACAGACATCTACGCACTCAACTAGTCAAGAACTTCCATTGATCCTATCTCAAGTAAAAATCATTACACATTCCGTGTCTCTCATATTCGTAGAAAATGCACCTCTTCAACCACGGTAGAAATCAACAAGAACTCTCTCAATTCCAATTGCATAAATTAAACTGCCAGGACGGAATCCTTCTAACTCGACCAAGCTAAGCAAGCCATCAAAACCTAAGAGCATTGCTGCAAAATACTCGTAAGGGCTCATTACCTCAAACGCATACGAAGAATTAATCATATCCTTACCATACCGATTCGGCATACTATCAAGCTATTCCATCTATCTAATTTCCCTTCTGATTCATCATCAACTTGATATTCCCCCTTGTTGTAGCAGCACAGTTCCTCAACCCAGGCTAACTACACGAAACCCAAGCACAAGACCACACTGTCTAAGACCCATAATCCACTGAATCCTCTCTCAAATATTCTTAGAAATACCACATTCCAAAATACTTTACTCTGAAGAACTTCCTGCGAATCTAAATCTGTTACCTTTACTTTCTAGATACTGATACATAAAATCCCATAATTAACAGAAAAATACCACAATTCTTGACCTTTTCCAATGAAAACACAATCTCTAACCACATACACAACCTTAAGACACCTGATTGTTACATGTAGAATCTTGAACATATTAAAACCATTCTCAAGAGTCATTTACTTCTTATTCAAACTTCAATTCACCTGATCAAATGAACATAACCACCCGTGCCTCATTCGCACTCTAACACCACAGGATATGAACTCATTCCAATACAAACAAACATCTTCCTGCTCCATGCACCGAGCATTCTTTACCAATAACAGCTTAAGATATCCTGTGATTCTCACACATCTACGAAGTACCATATAACCTTTGTCAAAATTTTGCTTCACTTATGCCATCCTTGGCTCAATTTCTGCAACCAGAACTGATTCGCAAGCATGCCTCAAACCGGAACCAACGTAGCACATAACCGTACAATTAGCTAATCAATAGCAAAATCCCCAACTTGGCTCGAAGCCATAGATCAAAACACTCCCAACAACTCATAACACACGTACTCTATTGTTGCCTTAATACCATAGTGAGATTAAACTCCATCCTTCATAAGCTTATGGAAACACAAATCATCTATAATTTTTTTTTAATTTTTTTTTTAACTCTTCTACAAATCTCGCATTCACTCACACAACAGTTAAGCCCACAGGCGATCCAATTTAGATGTCAACACATTTTCTTTGCTTGTAAATGAGATCTTCTAATAGATAACATAAGGATCACACAACTTTAGAACAGTCCACAGGAGATGACCCACCTACTTTTCCTCCAACTACCATTTCTGTATACCTTCCACCGTCCTAAACTGTACGCAGTCGCTAAGTCTTCCTGAGTCTGAACTCATACCGCAACATAAAATTTTTACTTCACTCTCAACTGGAAACATGAAAAGATTCTTCATGTGCCCATAACTTGGGCTATACCTTGAATCACAATGGAATTCAAACACCTAATAGTTCTTCTATCATCCAGTAGGCCTTCCTCATCACCTCCAAGTCACATAGATGCATTTTGGAGAACTAACATACTCACCACGTAGCTAACCAGCCGTCACTCCCATTAATAGGGGCAATGCCAAACATATAAGTTCGAAACACTTGCTCACACAATCAGCACCTCGATGCTCAAGCCATAGAAAAAGATCTGGCCTCAAGTCCTCCAGACTGGCCCAACATAAACTCACAGAGATTACATCTCGCCCCTTGATCGGGGAATCACAAGCCATCAAGGCACATCTGATATTGAGCGCTCATGCACATACGAATATGTGGAAGGAATTTCAAAAGTTTCTTTTCAAGTTGAAACAAGGACGCACGATAAGAATTCAAGAAAGTGAAGTTTTCCTAAAGGTTCTACAGCCTCTCGAGGATAAGTGCAGAAGTCTCCGCTACCAATCTACGAGACTCTACTAAACCGACTCATGACTCATGGGACCAAGTAACCTAGGCTCTGATACCAACTTGTCACGACCCCAACCCCGGTCGTGATGGCGCCCAACATATTGCTAGGCAAGCCCAACCAATTTAACAACTTTAACCATTTTTATACAGTTCATGATTCAATTAACATAAATAATTACTAAGTCATAATACTGAAACTCTGAATTATAGTTAAAACATGCGGAAAACCCAAGTAGAAAACTACTACACAGCCTGAAGAATCCGGGGTTACAAGTCTGAGCCTCTAATACACGGGTGTCAACCTACTACATATTGCTCTAAAAAAATTCAGAATAAAACAAATAGGATAGATGGGAAGATCAGGACTACGGATGTCATGGAGCTACCTTGATGCTCCCAGATAAGATGCTCGGCAGCGGAATCCTCACTCAGCCTTAGTGGGTGCACCTAGATCTGCACACAAGGTGCAGGGAGTAATGTGAGTACTTCCAACCTAGAGAGTAATAAACATAAATAAAGGCTGAGAATAAGAAATCCTGGACAGGTACAATGTAAGCTATAATTACAGCAGTTCAATCTAGATAATATCAACTCAATAAACAAATGAAAACAGTGATGTTGCAACTGATAAGTAAATGAATGACAATCAATTAAGAAATGCAACAAATAGTACGGTACTCTCTAGTACCCGCTGCGGTGTGCATCCCGCTCCATTTATTTATCATCGACGGCGCTCACTGGGGTGTGCAGACTCCGGGAGGGGCCCTTACAGCCCAAGCGCAATATCAAGCCACCTCTTGGCATATACAATAATGCCTGAAAGCCTTCTCACATCACTCATAAGGCCTGAAAGCCTTCTCACATCACTCACAAGGCTTGAAAGACTCCTCACATAACTCACAAGGCTTGAAAGACTCCTCACATAACTCACAAGGCCTGAAAGCCTCCTCACATCACTTACAAGGCCTGAAAGCCTCCTCACATCACTTATAAGGCCTAAAAGCCTCCTATCAATATCAATATAACACTGATGTGGCGCGCAGCCCGATCTCATACTCAGTCCAGAATTATATAAGCCCCTCAAGCACAATAATATATAAATATTCAGTCCAAGCTTCATTAGAAATACTATTTAAGTTCCAAGTTTGAGAAAAATATGGCTGAGTTTGCAAAACAGTATTAAATACTAGGATTGAGTTCACTGATATGTACGAATGGTAAGGAACCAATAAGAGCAATCCCTGAAGGATTCAATCAGTTGGCATGAGGCCCAATTATGAAAATTTAATCCACTTTTATAAGGATATTAACTAAGCTTCATTCAATTAGGTAGTATTTTTATTAAGCGGGACGGACCAAGTCACAATCCCCGATGGTGCTCTACGCCACGCCCGTTATCCGGCGTGTAAGTCACCTCAACATAGAACTACGATGTGCAAATTCGGGGTTTCAAACCCTCAATATAGCATTTACATCGATTACTAACCTCAAGCCGGCCAAAATCCTAGATCGCTATGCCCTTGCCTCTCAATTAAGCCTCCTCGCACATCGAATCTGACAAAAATCACAAACGAATATGTCACATTGTGCTATAGGATCAATACCCAATCGAAAAACATCAATAATCCCAAAATTGACAAAACCCGAGCCCTGGCCTACTTCTCAAAACTCAAAATTTTTTACGAAAAAATGTTCTTCATCTTCTCCTAATTCCGTACATATAAAGAACGCCAAAATTGGAGTCCGTTTGACCCCTCAAATCCACCCCTAAAGGTCTCATTATCTCAGGCTCCAAAATCTTATTTTTCTACTGTTTTTCATGAATTAAAGGTTGTTATTATGGTCTATAATCACCCATAAATGAGTTTTAATAATCACATTACTTACCTCTGTCATACCCATTGATTTTCACTCTTAAAAATCGCCTCAAAACTCCTTCCCATTCAAAAATTGGAAGAAAACTCGACCTGCTCAATATAGGTATACTGTTCACGCGTTGTGCTGCTCCCAATCGATTTCTTGGGAAATTCTAATGAATATAGGCTTTTGAATCACTCAATTTTACCTTATATTGAAGGAGATATGTAGGTTTTAAGATTTGCAAATAGTGCAGGTTTTTAATACGCCGTTAGGAGTAATTTCGTCATTAACCTGAAAATCTGGGCAATCTTGGTAAAATGGCCATAAAATCTTCATACGATGTCCAAATTCAACGATTCTTTTTGCTACAGGTCCGTAAGTACAATACGGATCTAATGCTTCATTCAAAATAGTAATCGGAGCTCATTTGTTAATATGATATCATTTATGCTTGAAGAAACAACATCAAAGCATAAGAAAACGAGCACAACGCAGCCCAAACCTATCCGGAACTCACCCGAGCTCCTCGGGACCGCATGCGAACATACTAACACGTCACATATGGTAATTCAAACTTAGTTGCACTCTCAAAACACTAAAACTAACATCAAAACACCAAATTTACATCGGATTCAAGCCTAAGTTCTTCTAAAACTTTCGAAACACGCATTTGATCAAAAACCCAACCAAATCACCTCCAAATAACCTGAAATTTTACTCACATCCCAAATCACCTAAGGAAGCTACAGCAACTCTAGAAATTCTATTCCGATATTCAAATCAAAATCTCAATTATCAACCGGAATTTGCCAAAATACTAACTTTGCCAATTCAAGCCTAATTCTACGTCGGACCTCCAAAATCACTTCCAATCACACTCCTAAGTCACAAATCATCCCCAGAAGCTAAAGGAATTGTCAAAATCCACATCCGATCCTTCTAACTCATATTTCAACATCTGGTTGACTTTTCCAAAACAAGCCTTTCTTAAAGAGACTAAGTGTCTCATTTCCTTCCAAAAATCAACCCAATTCAACTCGTTCACACAATACACTGATAATGAAGCATAACGAAGTAGGAAATAGGGGAAACGGAGTGGTTCTCATGCGACAACGGGTCGGGTCAACAATCGAATACAAAAATACACTTAAAATCATTCTTAACAAGAAATCTAGCTGAGATTAAATTCTTCCTAATCTCGGGAACATGAAGGACGTTGTTCAAAGTCTCCACCTTGCTAGAAGTCATTTTCACAAAGATCTTCCCACATCCTTCAATTTTAGCCGTTGCAGCATTTCCCATAGAAAGTGTCTCTTCGGGTCCAACAGGAGCATATGTAGCAAAGGCTTCCCTAATAGCACAAACATGGCGAGTGGCTCCAGAATCAATCCACCACTCCTTAGGATTTTCCACAAGGTTGTATTCAGAAAATATAACACACAAGTCATCAACATCTTCATGCTTTTTCAACCATGTTTACTTGACCCTTCTTCTTGTCTTTCTTCAGAGCACAACACTCTGTAGATTTGTGTCCAACCTTCCCACAGTTGTAGCAATTTCCATTGAACCGCTTCTTGCTTGGGTTGTTTTTTGGTCCAGAAGCCTGCTTCCTCTTTCTCTTATTTTGAGAAGTTTTTTCAACAATGTTTGCTCCTATTATTGTTGAGTTTTCACGGCCTCTCTTTTTAACAGTTTTGTTGTCCTCTCTTTTAATAGTGAGAGATATAAGGTAGCTAGGAAGGCGGCGAAGACGGCAGTAACAGAGGCAAAGACGGTATCTTTCGCTCGTCTATATGAGGAACTAGGGGACAGGGGCGGGGAGAAGAAGTTATTCCGACTAGCTAAGGGTAGAGAGAGGACAGCTCGGAATCTGGACCAAGTGAGGTGCATAAAAGATGAGGACGGCAAAGTTTTAACGGGGGATGACCAGATTAAGAGGTGATGGCAGACCTACTTTCATAAAATTCTAAATGAAGAAAGGGATTAGGATTTTGTACTAGGTGAATTGAGGAATGTCGACACCCCTCATGAACTAACTTATTGTAGGGATATTGAGGTCGATGAGGTCATGGAAGCAATGCGTAAGATGAGGAGGGGCAGAGCTACCGGGCCAGATGAAATTCCGATTGAACTTTGGAGGTGTGTGGGTAGAGCAGGCTTGGAATAGCTTACTGGGTTGTTTAATATTATTTTCAAGACTAATAGGATTCCTGAAGAGTGGAGGTGGAGTAAAATGGTTCCATTATAAAAAAACAAAGGCGATATCCAGAGCTGTAACAACTATAGGGGTATCAAATTGCTGAGTCATACCATGAAAGTATAGGAGAGAGTGGTAGAGATGAGAGTGCGAAGGATGGTGTCTATTTCAGACAACCAGTTCGGGTTCATGCCGGGACGATCTACCACAGAAACTATCCACCTTATTAGTAGGATGGTGGAACAATACAGGGATAAGAAGAAGGATCTCCACATGGTGTTTATCGATCTAGAGAAAGCGTACGACAGGGTTCCTAGGGAGGTCTTATGGAGCTTCTTAGAGGTTAAAGGGGTCCCGAAAGCCTACATTAGGATGATTAAAGACATGTATGATGGGGCTAAGACTCGGGTTAGGACAGTAGGAGGCGACATCGACCATTTTCCGGTTGTTACGGGGTTGCACCAAGGGTCTGCGTTCAGCCCTTTCCTATTTGCGCTGGTGATGGAGGCCATAACACATCATATTCAAGAGGAGGTTCCATGGTGCATGCTATTTGCTGATGACATAGTCCTGATTGATGAAACACGACGCGGCGTCAACGAAAGGCTAGAGGTTTGGAGACATGCCCTTGAGTCTAAAGGTTTCATGTTGAGCAGGACGAAGACGGAATACCTCGAGTGCAAATTTGGGGCCGAGCTGATGAAAACGGGAGTGGAAGTGAGGCTTGACTCGCAAGTCATCCCTAAGAGGGGTAGTTTCAAGTACCTTGGGTCAGTTATTCAGGGGAATAGGGAGATCGACGAGGATGTCACACACCGTATAGGGGTGGGGTGGATGAAGTGGAGGTTAGTGACGGGAGTCCTATGTGACAATAAAGTGCCACCGTCACTAAAAGGTAAGTTTTATAGAGTAGTGGTTAGGCCTGCCATGTTGTATGAGACCGAGTGTTGGCCGGTTAAGAACTCGCACATCCAAAAGATGAAAGTGGTAGAGATGAGGATGTTAAGGTGGATGTGCGGGCATACAAGGATGGATAAGATTAGGAATGGAGATATTCGAGAGAAGGTAGGCGTGGCCCCCATAGAGGACAAGATGCGGGAAGCAAGACTCAAATGGTTTGGGCACATTCAGAGGAGGAGCATTGATGCACCGGTGAGAAGGTGTGAGTGGCTGGCTGTGGTGGGCACGATGAGAGGTAGAGGGATACCTAAGAAGTATTGGAGAGAGGTGATCAGACAGGACATGGCGCGTCTTAGGATTAATAAGGACATGGCCCTTGACAGGGGACTGTGGAGGTCGAGCATTAAGGTTGTAGGTTAGGGGTTAGTGTGGATATTTCTCCAGTGCACTAGAGTGAGACTAGACAGTTAGGAGTTAATCTTAGGATGCTACTTATCAGTTACTGATGCAGGGACTTATCTGTTGGATATTACTTTACCGTCCACCCTTTTCGTATTTATTATATTTCTTATATTGCTGTTATTCTTTTATTTTATGTTATATTCTGTATTTTATGTTATTTTATGTTATTTTAGTATGAGTCTATTGATAATACTGATATATCATCTCTTGTTTCTGTCTTGAGCCGAGGGTCTCCTGGAAACAGCCTCCCTGCCCTCAGGGTAGGGGTAAGGTCTGCGTATATATTACCCTCCCCATACCCCACATGTGGGATTATACTGGGTTGTTATTGTTGTTGTTATTGTCCTCTTCGATTCTCAACCGAACAATCAGATCTTTAAGCGACATCTCCTTGCGTTTGTGTTTCAAGTAGTTTTTGAACTCCTTCCACAAAGGAGGCAGCTTCTCAATCATTGTTGCTACTTGGAATACTTCATTGATGACAAGATCTTCAATGAAAATTTTTCTAGTAAAAATGCTAAAATTACTACTTTCAACATCAGTATTAGTTTGATTTATACCTTCAGCAAGGAGATCGTGAATAATCACTTGCAATTTCTGGACTTGGGTAATAACAGACTTGTTATCTACCATTTTGTAGTCCAAAAACTTAGCGGCAACGAAATTCTTCAACCCAGCATCTTCAGTTTTGTATTTCTTTTCAAGCATAGTCCATAATTCTTTTGACGTCTCCACGCCACTGTAGACGTTATAAAGATCATCCTCCGGTCCGCTAAGAACATAATTCTTGCACAAAAAATCAGAATGCTTCCACGCCTCATTGATAAGAAAGTGTTCCTTCACTGGAGTTTCATAGGGAAGAATAGGAACATCTTCCTTAATGAACTTCTGCAGACTTAAAGTAGTTATGTAGAAGAACATCTTCTGCTGCCACTACTTGAAATCAATCTAGGAAATTTTTTTGTGTTTTTTCGCCGGTGCCAATGCCGATGTTCGATTTGTCGACGCATTGGCAGTCACCATCGGAACAGCTTGGTTTCTGTTATCAATAGCCATTTTTGTAAAAGAATGGCACAAGAAAACATTAAATTACGTAGATTTTATTCTCCAATGGAGTAGAAAACCACAAAGGTTTTAATCTCCAGAACAGTGAATATAATAAAAATACAGACAATAAATTAAATTCCTTAAGCTTGTTAGTAAACTGTATTTGTAAACTAATTCTAGAAAAGATAGAATAACATATAAACAGAAAATATAAACCAAACAAAATTTAATCCCCTCCCAGTATCTAAGGTTATGGATTATTTCCTCCTAGGATAGAACGAATTATACACTAGTGTAGTGGTACTTCAGACCCCGGTATTTTAGTGAACACATAATTTGGTAGCAAATCACACTTACTGTTGCCTTCTTTGAAGTTAAAAGTATGCAAAAAAAAAAGGAGGAGAACTCAAACAATCGTATGGAAAATCTGAGAGAATTGACTTGTATTAATAGCCAATGTTGGGCAGAAAACTGAAAAGGCGCAATTCTTTAGAATGGCTATTTATGAAAAAAAACCATAGCATAAATACCATAACATAAATGGCTAATTTATTAAATAATAAATTGGAAATTGAAGAGGGAGGTTAATTTTCAGTTACACAACCAAAAAACTTAAAACGGATAACGGAAAAATGTTTAATATTCCGTTGGATTTAATATTAATATTAATATTGTATTCTGTTATTAAAGCGGATATTTATTAACATTTCTGATTAATATTTACTATTTACAAATAAATTTGGTCTAAAAAATTAATCAATCAATCGATCATTTGACAAAGTCTGAATCCGAATCCGAATCCGAATCCGAAGCCAAAGCCAAAGCCGATCCGAGCCGAACGAGCGAGCGACGATGGCGCGAGGCTTACCTTCTTCTCAATTCCTTAAGAGCTAGAAGAAGAGCAATTACTTCTATACCCATCAAAAACCTCTTCCTCTTCCAATATGGAACAATGTCCCTTTGTCAGGGGGAGGAGAGGAACTTAAAATTTTATTTCCCTTAATTTCCCATTCACCCTCTTTTAAGTCATATTAATGCTTAAAACCCCATCAAATTGAACTTTTAGTTTATGTTTAAACTCTTAGGATGTGAATTGAATTGAGTTTTTAGGATTTTTTCTTGTGAATTGAACTTTTAGAGTATGGATTGAACTCTTAGGATATGAATTAAACTTTTTAGATATGAATTGAACTTGTAGGATATAAATTGAACCTTTTGGATATGAATTGAATTTTGAGGATATAAATTAAACCTTTTGGATATGAATTGAACTTTTAGGATATAAATTGAACTTTTAGTTTATGTTTAAACTCGTATGATATGAATTGAACTTTTAGTTTTTAGGATTTGTTCTTGTGAATTGAACTTTTAGTTTATGGGTTGAACTTTTAGGATATGAATTGAACTTGTAGGATATAATTTAAACTTTTTGGATATGAATTAAACTTTTAAGATATAAATTGAACTTTTTGGATATGAATTAAAATTTTAGGATATAAATTGACCCTTTAGTTTTTAGAATTTATTCTTGTGAATTGAACTTTTAGTGTATGGGTTAAACTTTTAGATATTGCATATCAAAACGATATCTCCAGTGTTCACCAAATAGTGAAAGATCAGTTAGAAAATAATTTGGAACATCCTGAATGCCTATTGGAAGAAGTGGATATAAATAAAGTAACAATTATAGAAAATGAGGACGAAGAATCAACCGATGAAATTCAAACAAGTGAGGATGAAGAATTCTCGAACGAGGAACAATATATCGACGAGGAAAAAAAAGTTGGTTTTTTAAAGCACTCTCATTTTATAGCTAGTTTCTTATATGTTTCAATCTAAATATTTATTATATTATACAGATGGTAGGCAAGGGTCAAGGTAACAATGGCCCTACTAGTTCTCGGGGTCGAGAAAAGGCTAGGAAGGGAAAGAGGAAGGTAGATAATAATACTCCCTCTTTTCCATCCTCTTCAGAGATGATATGTCTTATCCCCTATCACACGGCTATACTGAGCTGCCACAAGATCACGAGCCCCACACCTTCATCCAAACACCAGGTCTTCCATCACATGGCCATAGGACTATACGTCCGACATACAGTCCAGCTACCTCACAGCCACACGGATCGCAGCCATCTTCATCACATCCACATAGATCACATCCCTACATATCACAACTGTCACACCTCCTTTTTCTTTTACTACTTATGTACCGCTTATTAATACTACACCCCGGGAAGGGATATAATAATAAAAAGGGAAAGAGTTTTTCCAATTAAAGGACAGTCAGAACGAAATTTATTATTAAATTTCAGAGTCGCCACTTGGGAAAATAATGGTGTCCCAAGTCACCGGTTTAATCCCGAACCGAGGAAATTATGACTCTGTTATAGTCTGCGAATCAGAAATTCGGATAAGGAATTTTGTTAACCCAGGAGAAGGTGTTAGGCACTCCCGGATTCCGTGGTTTTAGCACGGTCGCTCAACTGTTGTTTTTGTTTTTATCTGATTTTTATATGATTCATTTTTATGCATTATTAATGTCCCGTTTTGTCATTTTTAAGAATTGCGACATCGCGAAAACGCATTTCGAGTCACACCGCACCAGTACGCCTGTGACTTTAGTGCATTTCAACTTTGCCGGAATTTGGATTTGGGTCACACAAATGTGCACCCATATTAGGAATGTAATATTATTAATTGCGCCTAAAGTATCTACGTCTTTATTAACTTTGGGAAAGACCGTGAAATTTGCTAAACGGTCCTTCCGAATCTAGAGTTTTTTTTGTTGAGATTTATTTGAGGGCCCTACAATTAAGTATTTGTGGTTTAGTGAGGCTCATCTCCATTTTTTATTAGAGTCCAATCTTAGATGGGCTATGTTTTCTATTTTTGGTTTTTTCATCCTAAATATAACTGTGTCAGAATTATTTTCAAAGGCTGGGTGCAAGAATCCAGGCCAC
>MU762721.1:124968-144575 GCA_026770625.1 Nicotiana glauca
GTAATAAAGCGAAAAGAAAGTACGGAACAAAATGAAACAATAACTTGCAGCAAAAATGAATACGGAACTCAAATATCTTATCAGTACTCAGTTATAACCAATTCTTAAGTGAGATACAAAATTACAGAATAAATTCACAACATAGGAAGGATACATAAACAATAAACTGATGCGGCGTGCATCCCGATCCCACCATATAATCCGTAACAATATGAAAATTTACCCTTATTACTCCGTATCAATCCACCCTTATTCCTCTTGTTCTGGCGTGCAAACCGATCCCACCGTACAATAACAATCCACCCTTATTACTTCTCAATATATCAGCCTTATTCCTCTTGTTGCGGCGCGTAAATCGATCCCACCAGACAATCACATTTCGCCTTTATTTCTCCTCAATATATCACCCCTATTCCTCCTGTTGCAGCGTGCAACCCGATCCCACCATGTCAGTACCAATCACACAATAAGAATAAAAATTTCACAATTCGGCTCAAAACCCTCCAAAATATTTAAGCCTTATACCAAAGCAACCAGAAGGCTATATAATTATGAAACTTCACTCAATTAATACTACACAGCGAGACCAACCAAAATATACCATGAAACACCGATAAACCAACTTAAACCAATATATAATACAATGAAACTACGAAATAGTGAATACCTTCAATAAGGAAAACAACGTCTAACAAGAAGCAATTAAACATGGAAGCACCAATAAGCATGTAGCAATTAAGACAGGAAGACAATATATTAGGAACGGGAAGGGAACAGCCAAAACAGATAAATTGGTGGCGCATAGGTGCTCGTCACCTCACCTATACGCCACACATGTATTTTCACATAGAAATTACGTTGGGGATCCCTAATCCCTAGAGTCAAAGTTAGACCAAACTTACTCGATCCACAGGCCACTCACTGCACAATTACCGCTTTTCCTCTAGTTTCCACCTGTGAACCACTTGTATCTAGTCATAATTAATTTAATAACATCAATTATCACTAAAGAGATCAATTCTAATACATAATTATAAGTTTTCCAACATTTTCCCCCAAAAGTCAAAAACCGATTCCGAACCCGCTTGGTCAAAACTCGAGATTGGAACCAAAACCCATTCACCCACGAGCCCAAATATGTAATTAGTTTCGAAATTCGACCCCAAATCGAGGTCTAAATTCCCAAATTTGCAAAATCCCCAATTCTTCCAAAATCCCTAATTTTCTACCCTTAAGAACAAGATTTAGGACTATAAATCTAATAGGTGTCGATGGAAATTGAAGGAAATGAGTTTAAGAACACAAACCTATGATTTGGTGTTGAATCCACTTTTCAAAATTGCTCCTAGGTCGAGTTTTAATGAAAGAGTTGGTGAAATTTTTGAAAAATCTCGTGCTGGTTCTATTTTAATACACAGGCGTTAGACCTTCTTCTCGTTCGCGAAGGGTCTAACACGATCGCGAAGCAACAACTCTAGTAGCCTTTGCATACGCGAGATACTCTTAGCGTTTGCGAAGACTTATTTCCACTAGCCTCTGCGTTCGCAAAGAGTATAATTCCCCTCCCCCAGGTCCCAATGCTTCGCGTTCGCGGTAGCCTGGTCGCATTCGCAAAGGGTAATGCCCCCAACGCTCCGCGTTCGCGACCAGCCCTTCGCGTTCACGTAGAAGAAAGTCTCCCTCAGACAAGTTTACTCTTCGCGTTCGCGTGAGAAGCTTCGCAAACGCGAAGAAGGAAACCATCAAGTGCTGAGGCTGTAGAAAAACCAGAATTTCCCAAGTCCAAAACATCCTGAAGCCTATCTGAAACTCACCCGAGCCCTCGGACTCTAAACCAAACATACACATAAGTTTAAAAACATCATACGAACTTGCTCACGCAATCAAATCGCCAAAATAACACATAGAACTACGAATTTAGCACCACATTGCATGAAATTTTCAAGAAAGTTTTAAAACTTCTATTTTCTCAACCAAAGGTCTGAATCACGTCAAATCAATCTTGTTTCTCACCAAATTTCACATATAGGATATAAATGTTATATTAAACTTGTACTAGGCTCCGGAACCAAAATACGGCCCGATACTAACGAGATCAAACATTGATCAGATTCTTTAAATCATTAGATTTTCAATCTTACAATTTTCATCAAAAATTCATTTCTCGGGTTAGGGACCTCAAATTCGATTTCGGGCATACGCCCACGTCTCATATTTTACTACAGACCCACCGGGATCATCAAAACACGAGTCGGGGTCTGTTTTCCCAAAACGTTGACCGAAGTCAACAAAAATCAAATTTTAGGCCAAAATTTATTATTTCATTAATTTTCCACATAGAAGCTTTCCGGAAACACGCCCGGACTGCACACGCAAATCGATTAGAGATAAAAATGAGGTTTTTAAGGCCTTGGAACACGAAATCGAGTTCTAAAACATAAGATGATCCTTTGGGTCATCATATTAAAGGCCTAAGCAAGTTTGTACTAGTCTCTCTTGAACAGTGCAAGAGTTCACCTTGCAGCCCGGTAATGGATATTCTCTTTTAATCCTAAGAGAAATATCAACCTATTTTTCCCAATGTTTAATGCAGCAATTAATGGCAAGGCTGCTAAACACTTCCACATTTCCACTGGTCATAAGTCATTTTCACCAAGGAAATTTAGGGAGTTGCAGACTTTTCAAACCTATGGAAATTAGAATTTCTCTCATTTGTGTAGTTTCTGCAGCTTGTGATAAGTATGTGTACCATTCTTTTCCATGGATTGGCTTGACTTGGTTGTGGAAATTGGAGTAACAAAGTCCTTCCCTCTTCTGAATTTTCCACTATAAATGGGCAAGCTTTCCTGTTATTTCAGCCATACCTCACTTTGTCTTTCTTTGCCATGGGTTGCACAAAACCACATTTTACTCTTACCATAATTCTGCTGGGGGTACTTATATTGGCTACCTCAGATTTCACAGGTCGGTCGCTCTTTTTTAAAATACATAGTAATGTATGCCTATACAATTTGGATGTTGCAGGAATATAGCTCTTTATTTCCCAAATATGTTCTTTGATATGATTATGCATCCATCATTTTCTTTATAAATTATATGCATCTTTTCTGGTTGTCTTGATATTCCAGTTGATCAAGTAGTAGATAGCTTCATGAGCTAATATGCAGAAACGCTATGCAGGTGCACAAACAGGAGTGTGTTATGGAAGAAATGGGAATGGATTACCTTCTCCAGCAGATGTCGTGGCTCTATGCAAGCAGAAAAATATCCGAAGAATGAGAATTTACGATCCTCACCAGCCCACACTCCAAGCCCTCAGAGGCTCCAATATTGAACTCATGTTAGGTGTGCCAAACCCTGACCTTCAGAATATTGCTTCAAGCCAAGGCAATGCAAATACCTGGGTCCAAAACAACGTTAGGAACTATGGCAATGTCAGATTCAGGTATATAGCAGTTGGAAATGAAATAAGTCCAGTAAATGATAAATCTCAATATGTACCTTTCTTGCTCAATGCCATGAAAAACATTCAAAATGCAATTTCTGGTGCTGGTCTTGGAAACCAGATTAAAGTTTCCACTGCTATTGAAACTGGACTTACAACAGACACTTTTCCTCCATCAAAAGGCAAATTTAGAGATGATGTTCGACAATTTATTGATCCCATCATCAGCTTCCTAGTAGCCAACCGCTCACCTTTGCTTGTCAACATTTATCCATATTTTGCAAAAGCAAGCAATCAAGACATTAAGCTTGAGTATGCGCTATTTACATCACCTGGAGTTGTTGTCAATGATAATGGAAAAGGATACCAAAACCTGTTTGATGCCCTCTTAGACGCCACATACTCGGCCCTTGAAAAGGCCGGTGGCTCGTCTTTAGAAATCGTAGTATCAGAGAGTGGTTGGCCTTCAGCTGGAGCAGGGCAATTGACCTCCATTGACAATGCCAGGACTTATAACAACAACTTGATAAGGCATGTCAAAGGAGGGAGTCCTAAAAGGCCCTCCGGGTCGATAGAGACATATATTTTTGCATTGTTTAATGAAGATCAGAAGAGCCCTGAATTTGAGAAGCATTTTGGACTATTTTCACCCAACAGGCAGCCAAAGTACCCAATCAACTTTAACTAGTTAGAGAAAGCAAGAAAATTAAGGGAATAACAGCTGTCTTCTTTAAATAAATGTAATTAAATAAGGGTTGGCCAGCTTCAGCAGAAAGCGACTCATTTGTATTATGTACCCAGACCTATATGCTTATATGGAAGGCACTTATCTCAGTATTCCATAGTGATCTTAGACATCTAGGTCAGAGCTAAGCAAAACCAGAATAAAGAATCCAAAGTGAATCTTATATAATAAAATTAACTTTATCCAGGTCCCAAAATTTCCTTGTGCTACAATTGGTTCGCTTAAATTCCAATTGTGTTAGTTTCAAAATTAATGGTTTTAAACTGGGGAAAATGTAATGGATTATAAGACTGTTATTCAAAGAAATATACATGAAGCAGAGGAATAAACCTCAGCTAAAGGAAGCAAAACAGAGAAGGCCTTAAACATATAGCTGAAGAGAAGAGAAACCTCCATTCAAATTTGCAAAAGAGATCTTTTCAGGAAAAATTCATCAACAGTACGAATCCACCACTGCCTCCAATACCCAAGCACAACAAAAAACTGTTAGTAAAAAAAAAAAGCAATTCGACTTTCTGTTTTGCCCAGTAGGAATTACCCAAATAAACAGGTGAGATAACTTATGAGAAACTTGTTCTACCAAGAACTTCGCTTGTACCCAAGTGATCACGTTCACTCGAGTAGTGAAAAGCAGTCCTGGATAAGCATGGGATGATATGGAATCTAAAAATGGAAAAATGTTTCTTGGTAACATTCAAGCTATTTGCTGAAAAGCCACTTTTTCTGGTCATGCTATTCACTTCAGCATTAAATGAGTTCAAAGTATACAAACGATCTCAATTTCTCAAGTAGTTCTGCATGCTTTTGTCGGCATCTGCAACACCTTTTATTTTCCTAGTTGGTTAATGGTTCTTGCAGAGTTTGCTTATTTCTCCTCTCTGAAAGCATTTTGAGTTGCAATGAAAACATTAAGCAAGAATGAGAACCTAAAATCCAAGTGAAGTTACCAGATGTTATAACGATTATATTATTTTGGCAATGGCTTCTTATTCTTTAACCATGAGACTCCAATGTCTTCCATGAAACAAAGATGAAATCCCAATTCACCGTTAACATTTGAGCTGTCAATGACAAGACATCTCAGAAACATACATCAAGAGTAACTTATCATTTCAGATAAACAAAGTTAAGTTTAATTTGGAGTTCCAAACCATGATAGCTACTACATCTTCAGTAATCACCTTTGTGCTTCAGCCACATTTCCCTTTGGGCTACTAATGCATTTCTTTTGGTGAGACTTTTGTAGTCACACATTTGTTAAGAAGAAGAAAAAGTTGGGACTAACTTAACCCCAAAATCTTGAGGTCAAGTAGCACATTTGTTAAGAATACTTTTCGTTTACGCTAAGATCTGTTCTTTTAGCATCATGCACTTCAGTATGACAATAAGTCTTTGTCTTACAAATTGACCTCGAATCATCGCTTTACACAAGTCCAGAGAACTTGATGCCAGGCATGAGTTTCATTTCAACAAAGATCATAGAATGGTTAAATAAATGCATATAAAAAAGAGTAAGTATTATCTATAATCATGAGCATTAATCACAAAATATATCCATAGTGATGCTGCTTTAATTTTTTTCCATTATTCACCAGAGTGTTACTCGACGAAGTTCTATCACTCTGAGGAATTCTTTTCACTTGTTTGTCAAGCAGTTTTTTTGGTTGAGAATAAGATTAACAGATCTATTAGAAAAATGTCATAGAAAGTTATTTCTTTCTCATCACAAGTTAAACTGTAATTTCATCATTATCAACATCTTTATCAAGAAATAGGTTTTGATTCTTACCTAAATAAACTTCAGCAACTTTTAATAGCTAAAACAAATACAGTAACAAGGTATCAAAGGAAAAAAATGAAAAATAAAGTGTCTCTTGTGTGTACCATCTCAGAACAATTATAAACACTTGCTTCATATCCTTGATCATCGCTTTCTGATAATTGTTAAACATTTGCTAGTAAATGATGGAAACTTCTTCAACAAGCCATAACTGCCAAAAGACGGCAGTTGGCATGATGAAGAAGTTGCCATAGCTTACTCAATGTTTTGCACCAAAGTACAGTTCAGCTGATTCAGATCTGAATAACTGACGGCTGCGGAGATCTGAGAGTTTATCAAACAAGTAGTCCTTTATATAGGGGTGTCCTTTAGGGTTTTGGTTTTCTTTTACTTTTTGTTTTGATTTCTAAAAGAAATAAACAAGCACTGTTTTATCCAAAACAAGAGTAAATACTAGCCTTCCTTAGACCCTTTATATTTACTGCATGGGGGTAAGGTTTGCTAACGTATTATTGTTGAAGAGTAAATACTAGCCTAAATTATCAATTTTTTCCCTAAACTATTGCATGTCCCCAAAATCTTTCTGAATTATCTCCTCTATGCTGCTTATATGGCATATTGTGTGTAATAACTCGTGAAATAACGCATAAAGCTAGAAAAACAATCAACATGGCCCACAGAAGAGTGTCCAGCGGTTAATTAGCCTTTTTTTAAGTTTTCTTCCTATTTCCTTTATATTTCACATTTCTTCCTCATTTTTTTCACCTTTCTTATTCATTCTTTCACCTTCCTTCTCTATTTTTTCACATTTCCCCATCTCGTTCCATTTGATATTTTCCCTCTCTTGTTATTGAATTTCTCTTCAAGCTTTTGAAAAATACTTGCAGAAACACAAGATATATGAGAATATTGGAGTTGTTATAATGCAAAGGGAGATAACCCACATAATAATTCTACTATATATTTAATAAGTACACTCGTATGATTTCTTCGTGCAACTCTTTCTTCTGTCATTGGGTGAAAATGATTGGATGAAGTTAGTGACTATAATTTATTTCGGTATTTGGAACTGACATGGAACACCAAAGGTAAGAGATATTAAATGGTGGCAAACAACAGTGACTCGATTTTATACTAAATAACCCAAATTGAAATTTACGAAAAGAAGACAATCATTGTATTAACGGAAATAACCCAATAACCCAAATCGATGATTATTGGGGAAAATAAAGGTCACAACAAAGGAAAATTGCTAGGAGAGAGAAGGGGATTTTACTAAATGCTTTTTACCCTAGACCTCTTAATATGTTTAATCGAGTAAATAATATTTATTTATTTAATAATTTTGAACTAATATTACTTAATTAATTTGGTTTTCTTATTAGGCTAATATTAACGTGAAGTGTTATGTGACAGGTTTCTTACAAATTTACGAGTGTGTATCAAATATACCATTAAAAATGCGATGGAGGATATTAATATGAAGAAGGATATAGTTCATGGGTTTTGGGAACATGTGATAGTTTAGATAGAAAACTAGCAAAAAGTTAGCAATTTAAGCGGATTTTAGGGTATTTTCTCCCGAAACAAACATTACCCGAATAGCTAAATATTTATGTTTTTGAACCCCATACTCTAAAAATTTATCTAGATACCTTTACTTGATTTAATTCTATTCCGTTTGTTCGGTGTTTTTCAATTCCTGATGGTGGTGAGAAAGTTACTACGTTTAGTTCATATGAAAAAAATTTACTCTTGTTTACATCAAATCACATTAATATATTAATTATAAACTATGATTAACTATAAATAATAAGGATTGTCTATACATATTATGTCTTTCTTAAAAAATTGACAACAACCAAATTGATAAATGTGTATCATATTGGTTTGATTTGGTTTGATGTTAATAATTTAAAAGGCGACTAAATTTGCTTGGTTTTGAATTTAACCAAAAATCGACATAAATTGAACCGTGAGCATCTTATTTGTGACAATCTAATTTGTAAATAGTACTATTCCCAGTGCTTTATTTGTACCAATAAGTGAGCAGCCACCTCCGTAGAAAGCAGCATTAGCAGCAGATGGCTTGTGGTGCATAAATAATGTTATGTTTAAGAATACATAAGAAAGAATCGAAAAATTCTGGATCAGAGCTATAAGGATCCAACTAGTACGTGTCAAAACAAATGACATGGTACAAGAGTTCAAGACCTCGAGTATTTGGAAGTCATAAGCACATCAATAATGTAAAAACTTCAACGTGTATTTTACTGAAAGGATTCAACAAATACTAAACCGGTTAATACGATCATAATATTTAGGAAAAAAATTGAACAAAGCATTTATAAAAGTAAACACTTTAACTATCTGACCGGTCGTTTTGAGCTCTAACGCGTCGTTCGGCTGTTTGAGGCTATGAGCAGCTTCACTTAAGGTATTGTGACTTATATATGTGGTTGGAACTGGAATTTCGGAAGTCCAGAGTTGATTTGGAAATAGAATTCTCATTTTGGAAGCTTAAAGTTGGAAGAAACCGACTGAGGGTTGGTTTTGAGTAAATGACCTCGGAGTGGGGATTTGAGGGTTTCAACAGGTTCGTATGATGATTTTGGACTTGGGCGTACGTGAGGATCGGGTTTTGGATGATCCGGGAGCGTTTCGGCGCCTATTGTGAAAGTTAGCAGTTTGGAAGAATTTCATAAATTTGGGTTGGAGTGCATTTTGAGGTTATCGATGTCTATTATTTTGAGTCTGGGAATAGCGCAGTATGGTAATTTTGGAATTGGGAGCGTGTCCGAAAGCGAATTCGGAGGTTCGTAGGTCATTTTAGAGTCATTTGGCTAAAGTTAGTAATTTGAAAGTTTTTGAGAAGTTTGACCGAAAGTGGACTTTTTGATATTGGGGTCGGATTTCGATTCCGAAAGTTGGAGTGGGTCCATAATGTCGGATATGACTAGTGTGCAAAATTTGAGGTCAATCAGACAAGATTTGATAGGTTTCGGCATCGAATGTTGATTGAAGTTGTAAAGTTCATAAAGTTCGAATTGGGGTGTGATTCGTGATTTCGACGTTGTTTGATGTGATTTGAGGCCTCGAGTAGGTACACATTATGTTTTGGTACCGGATGGGAGCATCAATGGGAAGAAAGAAAGAAAAGGAAAAAGAGGGTAAAATAATGAATTAAAGAGTAAAGTAAAAAATGAAAGAAAAAGAGAGGAAAGTTATGGAAGAAGAGGAAGAAGAGGAAGAAAGAAAGTTGAGATTGCAACAAGAATGGAGAAAAGAAAAAGATAGTATGTTTTAGGGTTTTCTATAGAAGGATAATTTCGGGATTAAGAAAGATTATAAGGAATAAGAATGTAATATCATTGGTCAAAGCAATATGGTTTTTAAGCCAATTTTGAAAAAGTTGGGTTTACCCAACTTATTAGTTTTGGCTTTTTAAGTTGATTTTAACTTTTTTAAGCCCCTTTTTTTATTGTCAAACACTTGTTAAAAAGTACCTACAAGCATTGTTTTAAAAGGCGGGGGCGTGAGATCGAACATTTTACTTAATATAGGGCGAGGCGAAAGCCTTGAGACACGGGGCGTAAGCCCACGGATCTTTAATTTTTTAAATTTATGAATTAATAATATAGCATTATAACATAATAAAAATATAAAAGATACATTATAAGTTCAAAAAACTAAAAACAATTAAAGAAACTCACATAAAGAAAATATTTAGCATGTTTTACAAGTATAAATAATACAATATTGTTAAAGTTACTATGAAATATAAATTAACTATAACCTCTTAACTTTCAAACAATTAATTTCTTATACAATATTATCAAACTGCATATTTTGCCTCTTTAAAAGTTACTACTCAATAAATTTTATCAACGGTGTAAATTAAAATATTACTCCTTCATGAGTAAATATAAAATTATTTTTAACTAGAAAAATAAGAAATGTATGATAATTTAGAGAGACATAGAACTAAGATATGAAGATCTACCAAGTAAAGATATAAATTTTGATCATCTATTTTTAGAAGAAATATTTAAATGATATTCACCCTCACGATGATTTTAATTAGTAAATATGCAATATGATGGCTTGTTATTTGAGTTATTCACACACAATTTTTATATTCCTATGGATAAAAAAGAACTTTAATCATTCATTTATTGAGAATTTTAAGAGTCAACAGTGCAAATTAATAAATTCAACACACGATTTGCATAGGAATTATTGTGCAAGTCCCGAGCATTAAATGTTAAGTGTGTTTAGAGCGCACAGTAAGGTGCTTGGGGGCGTAAGTCTCACAAAATTAAGTCTCGCGCATGAGTCTCAAGGTATTTTGGTAGTGCCCCACCCTGAAGCGGCCCCGAGGCAAGTCCCAGAAAAACCTTTTAAAACGCTAATTACAAGCTGGTCAATCCAAACTTGGCTCATAATCTCTATATTCTTCGTGCAGATAAGCCAAGCCTCTCGTGGTCCCCAATGCAATTTGATACCTTGTTATTCAATCTACTGATAATCCAAAGAATCATTTTCCATGTAATAAACCAATAGTTTCTTTTTACCTTACGAGCAAAAACCCCTTAAGGCGCACGAGATTAACTGGTCGATAGTCCCGAATGTGCTGTCACGGTCCTAAAATCGACCGTATTGTGATGACGCCTAACATGAAATTAGGTCAGCCTCACTCAACAATTAGCCCGATAATAATAAATTTAAAAATATTTACGGAAGCTTTTAACAGTTAAAGAACTATTTGAAACATAAAAAATTCCAAGAATAAATACAATCCAGCCAAAAATCGGGGTGCCACTGAGTGCATGGGCGTCTAAGAAAAAATATATAGTCTCTTATAATGTCTAAGAGAACAACTAAAATACAACTGGAAAATAAGGTGGAGAGACGCCATGCAGGTACCTCCATAATCTTCTAAGTCAGAAGCCTCAATCAAACATCCGCCACTGGATCCAAAGTGCCTGAATTTGTACACGAGGTGCAGGGGGTAACGTGAGTACACCAACTCAGTAAGTAACAAGTCCAACCTTTGGACTGATAGGCAGTGACGATCTAAACCTCTTCAATAATAACATAAATAATATACAGAAAAGTAGGCATGCTTTTAGTTAAGTGACAACTCGAACAGTAAAACAGAGCAAGTATGCACAAGGTAAATGAGTGTAACTCTGCTATATCTACATGTCAATGCATATGTTGTATGAAATGCACAATGCTGAGTGCCTCACGTGCCCACAACCTCAAATGCTCGTCCGCTCAATACTGTATATGGCTCATATGGCCCAGGGAAGATACATCCCGGAATATATACATCTCTGACAGAAATAACTCGGTACTGAGGAAGGCCATTCCAGCCTACGGAAAGGATCCATCTCCAGATAATGTCAATAATAACTCACCACCAGTCGGTACTATATATGGCTCACGAGGCCCAGAGAAGATCCATCCCAGATTATATACACATCATTGACAACAGTCATCCAGTACCGAGGAAGGCCATTCCAGCCTATGGAGAAGATCTATCTCCAAATATAAATACTTTAGACAAGATCCATGTCCAGGGAAGATCCATCCCTCAATATCATCAACTACTGCGCTCACTAGGGGTGTAAAGACTCCGGAAGGGCTTCTCTCTTTAGCCCAAGTGCTATATCAATGCCAGCAAAGGCATGATCAATATCTCGTTGTGGCGTGCAACCCGATCCCATACTGTCAATCAATATCAGGCTCTCGGCCTCACTCAATCAATACTCTCCAGTCTCACACACACGGGCAAAGATTTCATGATACAAGCCGAACAATGATATGATATGTCAAATAGCAATAATCGAGACAGCGGCATGATACAATATGAATGAACATGACTGAGTATAGAATATAAATGAAGCTAATGGCATGAAAACAAGAAATGACCTCTCGGGTCTCAACAGTGTTGGCGTGAAGCCTTAACATGATAATTAGCATGATTTGCAGCTTATTAACTTAATTTTATAATTACGACACAGATATCAGTATAAAAGAGTCGCTAAGCGGTGCCATGGAATGATCCAGGCCACATTTCTCACGATGCACGTTCACATGCACGTCACTTGGCATTTCGTCACCTCAATAGTAATTATAGAACACATAATTCGGGGTTTCGAACCCTCAGAACCAAGTTTCGAAGTGTTTCTTACCTCAAGCCAAGCCAAACTCTAGCTTGCGATGCCTTTTCCTCTTAATTCGGCCTCCAAATGCCCCGAATCTAACCAAAATCAGAATCATAACATCAATATATGCTAAGGGAACAAAGCCCGCATGACAATAATCAAATTACATTAAAAATCTCAAAATTAGCCAAACCCGACCCCCGGGCCCACAACTTAGAATTCGATAAAAATTACATCAATAGAACTCTGATCCTACCACGAGTCTATACATACCAAGAACATCAAAATCGAACCTCAAATGGCCCCTCAAATCCTCAATTACTCTCCAATTTCAAGCCCTAATTCCCCAATTTTAGGCTTTAAATTCCACTAATTTCATATTTAAACAAGTAAAAATCAACACAGGATCAAGTATTGAGTCTAAAAATCTTACCTCCATTTGTTTTCCTTCGATTCCATCTTCAATACTTCTCAAAAAGCTCCAAAATAGCTCAACAATGGTGGAAAATGGGCTAAAAATCATGAAGGCACTATTTAAACATTCTACCCCACGTAAAATTTCCTTCTTCGCGAACACGGTCAAAGCCTCGCGTTCGCGAAGCATAAAAATTCCGTTGACCAAAAATCCTATTAGGCAAACGCGGAAGCCTCCTCGCGAACACGATTCTCCAACAGACCAAGCCTTCGCGAACGCGACTACACCTACGCGAATGCAAAGCACACAGCTCCTAAGATCCCAACTACCCCAAATACTCTAAGCGAACGTGGGACCTTCTTCGCGTTCGTGATGCATACTCAACCTCAACCTTCGTGAACACTGGACCAACATCACGAACACGAAGGGCAACTGGCCAACCTCACTCAATATATCTTCGCGAACACGAAGAGCAAAAACTCTGCAATACAGAACTGAGAAATCTGCAACTTTCAAAAGAAGGATTTGATCCGTTTAACCAACCAAAACTCACCTGAGGCCCTCGGGACCTCAACCAAACATGCCAACCGATTACATAACATCATTCAAACTTGTTCCAACATTCGTAACACTCAAAACAACATCAAAATATCAAATCATAATTGGATTCAAGCCTAGAAATTCAAAAAACTTTCGAATTCCGAATTCGGTCAAAAAGTCTAGCAAAACTCGTCTGAATGACCTGAAATTTTGCACACACGTCACAAATGATGCAACGGGCCTACTCCAACTTCTGGAATTCCATTCCGCCCTGATATCACAATTTCCACTGTCGACTGGAAAATGCCAAATTCCAATTTCGCCAATTCAAGCCTAAATCTACCACAGACCTCCAAAATATATTTCGGACACGCTACCAAGTCCAAAATTACCTAATAGAGCTAACCAAATTATAAAAATTTGAATCTGAGATCGAATGCTAAAAAGTCAAAACTTGGTCAAACCTTTCAAATTTTTAAGTTTCAAACTGAGAACTGTTCTTCCAAATCTATTTCGATTATCCTGAAAACCAAAATCAATGTTTTACATAAGTCGTAATACATTACACGGGGCTAGTCATGCCCGAGACTTGGCGAGTGAAGTGCAAAAGCTCAAAATGACCGGATAAGTCGTTACATCCTTCCCCACTTAAACATACGTTCATCCTCGAACGTGTCCAGAGTTGTTTCGAAAACTATCAAATCACTATGCACATACTTGGGGGTGATCCCATGTCACCCTATCTCATATAGGTCCGCTAACACAATGTAACTGAATTTCACAATCCAACCTAGCCCATAAACCTTAGAAACACCTTTCCACTTCTGAAATCATCTACGAGATTAGAATCTCACATCTATACTCTGAATAAACCCGAACAAGCTATAACAAACCATACCTGCAGCCTCTGATGCAATTAAATGATATACCCATAGCTCAAACTCTCGTAGCGATAACTTCTGATCACAGCAGTTGCTCAGAACAACCGAATATCGATAATAAACCTCTTATCAAATAAAGACTCATTCCAACACTTTCGCATATTGCCAATGATAAATGAAACATGTAGATAGTCATAACCATTCCTCAGATCAACCATTCGTGAAGCCATTTCTCTTTTGGCAAGGACCATAAAAAATTTCTGAGCCAAACTTCGATATTATCCTTCCAACACGTTGAAACTGAATCCATTTGTATTCATTCTAGATCCCAAAAATATCATCTAATCCAACACAACTACTCTAGTAACATGATACATCAATACAATCCAAAGCCACAACTCATGCATTCCGTGCACCAATAAGCAACAATCCAAACGTACTCAAATCATGAAAAATGACTCAAATAAGAGAGTTGTACCGTAAGCTCACCTATACCACCACACACAATGTTGAGAACCCATCACACATCATAGAAACAAACACACGAATCTAACCTGAATGATCATACCTCCACATAACTTTGCTGTAATGCGCGACCCTATCCAAACACTAGTCCACATGAAACACCTCAAGTTACTATGCTCAAAATCGACAACCACGCATAATTTGATATCTTGAACCAAACCAAATCATCATAACCACGGTGAAGCAATTAACATAACATTATATAAACCCGAAAGGACACAACCGATACGCCATCAGTCGAGTAATACCCAATACTCTTCCCACTCGAATTCCACTGAGAGACCCCGATAAAACTGCACCACATGTGCCTATAACCAACACATCCTAATGTCTCTCAACACAGAAAGGTAACTCATAGATCTCCCCAGATCACTAATAAGCTCAATAACAATCGAATCAACACATCCCTCTGTTGCACCCCCTTTTTCCTCCGTAGAAATTGGGTTTATGACATTTTGTATAGGATAACTCGTTCCTTTTAGGAACTGGGTTTAGCATTTGAAAATTCGCCACCTAATGATCTATGGTGCATTAGGACACCTTCGAGGTTCATTTCTAAGTTTGTTTGGATAATCAGAGATTGGGTAAGGGCTCGAAATTATTCTAAGTGGAAGTTGTTAGACACCCCTCAGGATCCACTAGTGTGGTTCTCGGCCAGACAATTATTGTAAATTTAGCAAATAGACAAGTATGGGCTCAAATATTAGGGGATTTAAACACATTAAAAGAAAGAACAATTGAAAGAAGAGTTAAAAAAGAGTTTGCAAATAAAGGGAAAGGGGTCCTAGGTTTATTTATAATATGGATCACATCAATGTAATACCCGGTAATCACTCCTCAAGAGAGGGGCAACACGTGGTATTAGAGCACCGGTCATCATATATATATCTAACCTTTCCCACCCGTTTTAGGGTACTAAAGCGCGGATTGGTCTCAATTACTATTGCATGCTATTACCTGTCCCGTTCCTATCAATCCTGGAGGCAATTAGGACTACTATTCCTAAAGGGAAGGGATATTAGGCTGATTGGTTTCAAAAGACAAAAATCTAAGGCGACATACAAAAACACATACTGCATGTTGGGGAAGCATATAAACAGATAAAGGCTTAAATACACCCCTTGAACAAAAGCACATAAATAGCATGACTTACACATACTTTTTAGGTCTGACTGAAATGCTAAAGACGAGAGGAGTTTGATTCAAAGCCAGATTCATCAGATACCTCAGATAAGAAGCCCAAATGAGGCATGCCTGCTAGTTGGAGAAGTTACTAATTAACATAAGCGAATTTAGTTTTATTGTTATTATTCTAAGGCTTGCCTAAGTATTTAAACGGGGTCCTATAGGCATGATATCTACTTAATACAGAATGCGGTGAAACAATAATACCTAAAAAATAATTTGTTTGGAAGCATAGGCATGCTTGCTAAACCTCGTTAAGTAAGGGAATTAGATTGTTTAAAACTAATTCAGAATAGACTGATTTTGAAACAGACCAATTTCAGATTCTGCAGGTGATGGCATCTACTGTTGCTGATTTAAACCCTATGATCATGATATCTAACATTAAGTGTGAATGGAATGAATCAGATTTATTTAAGAATTCCAATGAGCATGATTTCTATATGTTACTGATTTCAGCATTACGAACATGACACTTATTTTCAGCCGTTTACAACCTAAAACATGATATCTAAGTGGCATGCAAAATTTAAATACGTCCAATAGGCAGGTTATCTAGGTGTGACATTGGCTGTGAAGAAATAAGATAAACCCTATAGTCATGGTGTCTAAAATGCAGTATTGGACACAAAGAATTTAAATAGTCTTATACGCATGCTTTCTACCCTTGAGCATACATGATCACCCAACCCTTTTTACTAGCCAACCCCCAGATGAAATGTAAGGACTGGAATTGTACTTCCCTTGTTCTTCAGGTGGGCGCTTGATAGCTGACTTGAAATGTATTCCCTTGTTCTCCAGGTGGGCGCCAGATTGCTGTGACTTGAAATGTATTCCCTTGTTATCCAGGTGGGTGCCTGATTGCTGAAACTTGAAATGTATTCCCTTATTATCTAGGTGGGCGCCTGATTTCCAAAACATGAAATGTATTCCCTCGTTATCCAGGTGGGCGCCTGATTGCCAAAACATGAAAGGTATTCCCTCGTTATCCAGGTGGGCGCCTGATTGTTGAACTATAATTTAAAACTTAAAACAACGCCATTCTTTTCTTCAGGGGGGCACCTGACTTCAAAAACAACTTAAAGTAAAACGTCATTCCGTTCTTCAGGCTGGCACCTGACCTCAATTATAATTTAAAACTTTAATGAAAACTTAAAAGACAACGCCTTTCCGTTCTTCAGGGGGGGCACCTGACTTCAACAACAACTTAAAGTAAAACGCCATTCCGTTCTTTAGGGAGGCACCTGACTTTAATAACAACTTAAATTAAAACGTCATTCCGTTCTTCAGGCGGGCACCTGATTTCAACTGTAATTTAAAACTTTAATGAAAACTTAAAAGACAACGCCTTTTTGTTCTTCAGGGGGGAACCTGACTCCAAAAATAATTTAAAACTTTAATTAAAACTTAAAACAACGCCATTCCGTTCTTCAGGGGGGCACCTGACTTCAACAACAACTTAAAGTAAAATGCCATTCCGTTCTTCAGGCGGGCACCTGACTTCAACTGTAATTTAAAGTTAAACGCCATTCTGTTCTTCAGGCGGGCACCTGACTTCAACTATAACTTAAAGTAAAATGCCATTCCGTTCTTCAGGCGTCAGGCGGGCACCTGACTTCAACAACAACTTAAAGTAAAACGCCATTCCGTTCTTCAGGCGGGCACCTGACTTCAACAACAACTTAAAGTAAAACGCCATTCCGTTCTTCAGGCGGGCACCTGACTTCAACTATAATTTAAAAACTTCAAATGCAGTTTAAAAAAAATAACGCCTTTTCGTTCTTCAGGGGGGCACCTAACTTCAGCATTAATTTAAAACTTCAATTAAAACTTAAAACAACGTCATTCCGTTCTTCAGGTGGGCACCTGACTTCAACAATAACTTAAAAATAAAACTTCATTCCGTTCTTCAGGCGGTTACCTGACCTCAATTATAATTTAAAACTTCAAAATGCAGTTTAAAAGACAACACTTTTCCGTTCTTCAAGGGGCACCTGACTTCAACAACAACTTAAGGTAAAATGCCATTCCGTTCTTTAGGCGGGCACCTGACTTCAACAAAAAAAAAATAAAAAGGTAACGCCTCCGTTCTACAGGTGGGCTCCCGACTTCAACAACTTAACAAAAAGTAATGCCTCCGTTCTACGGACGGGCTCCCGACCTCTCAACTTACCTTATCTGCATCCTACTACTATTGTCCTTTCTTTGCCTTGTAAACCATTTCCTTCTACTGGAAGTACCTTCAGAACTGCTTCCTTCAAAAACAAAACTTGTGTTGTCTTCCCTAGAAACTGCTGGGGAATTAATTGCTTACCTGCGGGGGATAATACTGCTAGAGGAATCTCTCTTCTTCCCCTTCTTCTTTTTTTTTCCAAAACTACTCTATTCCAAACTTTTATTTTCTCTCAACACTGCTGGGGATAAAAGTGTTATCAGCTGGGGATAACGTTGTTGAGAATAACACTGCTGGGGGAATTTTATTCCTTCAAAATCGGTGCTTCATTCTTCTGGAAGTTGCTGGGGATGACACTGGCTTTTGCTCTTTTGAATACAAGTTTCATCCTTTTTGTTCTGTATGCTAGGGATACAACTCCTTTAATTGAAACTTGTTATTTTCTTTTTTTTTCCAGCACCGCTGGGGATAATACAGGTTCAAAGACCACTTCCCTTAAAATCGATGTTATCTTTTTCTCCCCCCAAGTGGATACCTGTCTTCCAGAAAATTTTCCAAATGAAAAGAAAATTTTCTGCCCCAATTTGATAATTTTCCACGTGGCATGCCTTTCCGCCATCAATGCTATTTCCTTTTTCCTGTTTCAAATCAAAGAAAACTTGTTAGTTTAAAACGCGGTGGTTGGTTGTGATGCTCCTGCTGGGGATGGTTCTCCTTTCTCCTTCCCTGCTCCGCGTTTCATTATCAAAACTTGCGGGGGATATTATTATTTGTTGGGGATGATATTCCCGCTGGGGATAGTTGTTCCTTTCTTGCTTCCCCGCCCTCCTCGACGACTCTTTATTCACAAGCCTTTCACCATTGTTTTCCACTTGTATCCCGACCCCTCGCATTCCTATGATAGTGACTTTGCTTGAGGATCTTGCATGTTTTATTGATGAACCATTTTCTTTGTTCATCCTTGTCACTGGAAATACCTTTTCTACTGGGGATATCCCCCATTTCTTTTGTGGCATATATAGGGAACGGACATTTCCCCGACCTTTGAGTCTCACTGGCCTTGGCCTTGAGGTCATTAACCTTCGCTTTTTGATGGAGGTATCCTCCTTGACACTGATCCACCCCTTTGTCAATTTCCTCTTGCTGGGGAATATCCCTCTTGACTCATACCACTTGGATGTACTAGCCAGATCTCGTCTTGCATAATTGGAAAGGTGATGGCAAATTTTGAAGTCATTTCTCACAAACTGACTTTATTGGGGAATTTTTGATGAAAGTAGAAAGATAAAAGGAACAAAATAAAAGACAAAGGAAGAGGATGACTCTCTAAAAAGAAAAGTTATAAAATAAAAACTAGTTAAACGTGGATACCGACTCTAATGGTCATGACATGCACATGTGGCCTATCCTCCGTCGTTAATCATCTTTCAATATCTTCATTTGGTGATTACCCATCTGATTCTTGCCCTTATTTGACTTGTAGAGCCCGAAGGTTTTCACTATCAAGCCTCTCTCATTTTTATTTTTCTCTCATCTTTCATAGCCTTATGGTGCCTGTGAAGGTTTTCACCGATAAGACTCTCTCATTTGTATTACTTCTCAGCTGGGGTTTTGGGTGTTACCGCTAAGACTCTCTCATATTTCTTCTGCTGGAGATCAGAGTCTTTTTTCTGGGAATCAGAGTGTTGTGTTCTGATAAGACTTCTCTCATTTGCCTGACTTGGCCTCTTTTGAAGATCGGTCAA